>JBAGKK010054767.1:0-28166 GCA_037177015.1 Euceroptres primus
ATAGAAGTTTAAAGAAAAAATTTGGGTTTTTTTGAAAAACAAAGCAAAAAATTCAAATACCCATAACTTCGTAGACATTTTTTTCATAAATTGTAAAAATACGGATCGCCTAATTTTCTCTAAAAAACAACATATTTTGTCCCCGAAAGATTCTGTGACTTCAAGTGTAGAACCTGCCTGATTTGAAATGGAATCGGTCGGGATAAAAAGAAATAATAAATCATTTTAAAAAATAGCTAGAAACAAAAAGTTCTCTACTGAATTCTTGTTAGTAATTATCCTTTCCAATAGTTTACTGTTGCGTGTTGTTTCACATTCGAATAAAAAAAATCTGTATATGTATGCGTGTAATATAATATACAGATTTATATTATAACATTCGTTATGAAATGTCGCTTATTTATTCCAGAGATTGCAATCTCCAATACACATAGCAGCCGAAATGGGGCACACGGAAATTTGCAAGCTCTTGCTGGCAGCAGGTGCAAATATCGAGCAACGAGAACAAGTAATATAAATCTTACTCCTCTACTTGCTCCTTTATTCAGGTGCAATCAATCTTTAAATTGCGCGAATCCGTAGCACGAATTATCGTTTAACATTATTTTCACTAGTAAAAGAGGTCACGTGTACCTCCACATTTTAGTAAAAGAACTCGTAATTTTCTAAGATATATCACAGGGTTGTTTTTCAGGGTTTACTCTTTCATTTTATAAGTACGTAAAGTAGACGTGACATTAATCTACTTTAGTCGATGTTCGCTTTTATTAGAGAATACTTTGCAGTAAAATCCTTCCAGAAGATTTTTTTTTCTTAAATCAAATTCTGTTAAGTTAACGGAAAAACTATTTGGCCAAGTTTGAATTCTCTTATGATATATTCTTTTTATTTTATATTTGTAAAATAAAAACAAGTTTCTGTAATTTTTTTCATTTTCGAAAACATTCATGAAGGAAATCTTTTTCAGAGTGGAAAAACGCCTCTTTATATCGCTGCTAGGGGTAGTTTCACTGCAATTGTTGACATGATTATCAAGACTGCAAGATTAGATTATCCAACACCGGTAATATTCCCTGCATAAGTACCTATGTTTTGATTTTTTGTTATTTTCCATATGAATCTACGAAGAATTTTTATTTTCTCAATTGAAATTTGAAATAGGTAATAAAGAGATTCAAAAAATAATTAGAGTATATAATTTAACAATTAAAAGTCATTTTGATAAATTAATATAGGGGACATCCATAAATTATGTAACAGCTTTTAGTGGGAAAGGGGGTTCTGAATAATGTTACGAACTGTTACATATGAGCGGCTGAAAGTAAAAACGGGACCAAAAAAGTTTGTGAGTAAAAATGGAACATAAATTTTTCGGAGTAAAAGGGGAACAAACAAATCTTCCGAGTAAAAACGGAATCTAAATTTTTCAGAGTAAAAAGGGAACTAACAAATCTTCCGAGTAAAAACGGAACAAAATTTCTTCAGACTCCGAAAAATTTATGTTCCATTTTTACTCACAAACTTTTTTGTCCCGTTTTTACTTTCAGCCGCTCATATGTAACAGTTCGTAACATTATTCAGAACCCCTTTTCCGACTAAAATTTCTTCAGACTCTGAAGAAATTTTGTTCCACTTTTAGTCGGAAGATTTGTCTGTTCCCTTTTTACTCCAAAAAATTTATGTTCTATTTTTACTCACAAACTTTTTTTGTCTCGGTTTTACTTTCAGCCGCTCATATTATGAATTAATACTTACTGTATTAATAATTATTATATTCTAAAATCTCAAAGCTTTATAAGGGTGAAAATCAAAAAATCGTCAATATTCACCTAATAATTTTTGTTGAAAAAATATTTGAAATTTGACCAAAGCACCTTTTTTCAGTCAGTATGCATCTGAAATATGACGAAAATATTAGAGATCAAGATCAAGAAACGTATTTAGAATTTATTTATGGGTCGTTGCTAAAAAGTTGTGAAATTTGGCCTATCGATTTTTAGAAAAAATATCTCAGAACTAGCTAAAGTATTTTTTTCCATTAATTGCGATCCAAAATAAAATGAAAATACCAATTTAAGAGATCAAGAATCATTTTTGTAGCTGAGATAAATAATTTTCATGTTATGAAGGTTACCGAGTGAACATTCAATAAACGCAGGAAAACAAATTTCAAAATTATTTTTAAAATATGCAGAGTAGAGATAAAAATTTTTAAAATATTGTAAAAATTTTTTTCACACTTTATTCGACTGTGCCTTCAGATTTTCGATATTTTTATTTAATTAACACTTTTTGAAAATGTATAACCGAGTGGACATTATTATAAATCATTATTTGCAGACATTTTTTGAAATTGCGAACAATAAACATGTTTCTGCTTATACAACTTGCGAAGGACTAAAATTAATGAGTTTTTGATTTTTTCAGATTTTTTAAAGTGATTTTTTTAAATTCTAAGCTAAAATATGAGGGTTACCGAGTGGACATGAACTTCAGGGACAGACATAAAAACATTTATTAAAACCTTCAAATCTAAAATATTTATCTTTATTCATATTTTTTAAATTCATAAAAACATTTATTAAAACCTTCAAATCTAAAATATTTATCTTTATCTCTATTTATCTTTATTCAAATTTTTTAATTAACTTAATACAAATGAATCGTATGTGTATCGATCATTTATAAAATTTTGCTGTCATTGTTTCGCAATTTCAGTTTGTAAATCTGTACTTGGGGACAGGTTACCGAGTGCACATTTTGGGTATATTTTAATTTACCATTTCTAAACAAAGGCACCTAAAATTTTTAAAAAACTTTTCCAAAAATTACTTCCAAGTAAGTACTTTATCTCAGTGGTATTCAAAAAAATATATTAAATAATGAAAATGTGTAAAACTATCGGGACTTGAATTTCACAACTTTATGGCAATGACCCTTATGGTATTTTTTAACTTTTTTAACTAACGTGATATTTCACAATCTCCAACCCATAAAATATATGAATGGACTATAGAGAACGAATTAAATATATATTTCAACATTTATTGTGAATCAATAATATTCTAATTATATTAATTCATAGATAATATGAATTTTCTGAAAAGAATCTTTTTCTATTTTTTTAACCTATTTGAAAATTATTATTCTTTTCAAACAAAACGACTAATTTCATTCAAGATATCATAAAATGGTCGTAGGATACGATGACAATCAGTGAATGAAAAGGAATTCTTTTTTTATACTTCCTTGATATAAATTTGTTTAAATTGCAAGTATGGTACGAACGAATAAGTTTTTACGGATAATATTTTAATGTATAACTTACCTTATAAAAAGTGCACTTATCTGTAAAAAAAAACGCGGAACACGATGACATTACAAAGATGTACGGTTTTTGAAATTTGGTGAAATTTGTTAATTGCTGTTTTTGTTTACATTTTTGACAGATTTTGACATAAGTATATTATAAAATTTACGTCAAAATTCACTTGTTTTATGGTTTAAATATGGAAAACTACTATTTTCATTTAAAAATCCGACGAAATGTATCTCTGAATACGATGACCAAAACTGAAATTCAAATCTGGGGACACATGAAAATCTGATCGTTTCTTTAAATTGAAATAAATCAAAGATTATTAATTTCTTTTTCATCTTTAGGGGTAATACAGAAAAGGTCCAATCCCAGAAAAGCATCCAATTTTATTTTTAAAGACTGCAAAAATGCTTTCGAATACTTATAAATATAATCGGGGACAAGCGACACGATGACATTTTCCGATATTTGAAAGATTTTACGTATATTTTAGTAACATATATAGCATAGGACATTGTAAAGTGGTTTTCGTGATAAAAAATCCTTATATTTACATAAATCAGGATATTTTTAAGAATAAGAGCGTAATTTTCTTAGGACACATTTTCGTCGATTTTTTGATTTTCACCTATAACAATATTGTTTAATATCAAATGACTAAAATAAAATGCTAGAATATTTTTTCACAAACACTTGCATAAATATAGTTATTTCGTTTTATCCTGTTGTTTACTAAATACAGTCTAAGTCACAAGAGCGTTAAGGCAAAAGTCTATGAAAACTGCCAACTAGGTGGCAGTTTGTGTTAATGAAAACTTGTGGGCTCAATCCACATAAAACAAGCTTCAAATTGATTACTTGCGGATTAAAATAAAATAACTGGTTTCAAAGATATGTAAAATAGTGATAATCGCGATATTCGATTTTTTCACTCTTTGAATTTTTCATGGTAAATTGTTAGATAAATATGTTGCTGATGCTCACTATTAATTTTCGACATAATAATTGCTTTCTCTGGAAAATTCTGTTTCGAATGAGCTATTTTTGAAGTTATTTTGACTACTTTTCATGCAGATATCAAATTTAAAACGCAGTAAGTTTTGACAATTCAACTATTCTCTCCTTCAGCAAATAACTTCGCAACCAATGCAGGTTTTACATATTTCTAATAATAGATTTAAAGCTTACATTTCATACTTTATGTTTAAAGTATTTTACATTCCTGTAAGACTGTTTACAGAACGTGACGTCATTTGAACATGTCTTTTTTTGTTTTTCTAAGCCAGTAAATCAAACTCTTTATAAAAAATGAATGCTCACAAATAATATTGCAGAAATTGTGTCATCTTCAACATATTGCGAATTAGAGTAAATTCTCCTCTATCGGATCATGATTTATACCTGGTGAG
This sequence comes from Euceroptres primus, assembly GCA_037177015.1. Classification (NCBI taxonomy): domain Eukaryota; kingdom Metazoa; phylum Arthropoda; class Insecta; order Hymenoptera; family Figitidae; genus Euceroptres; species Euceroptres primus. The sequence goes on from JBAGKK010054767.1 coordinate 4,729, forward strand.
CAGTTTTCATAGACTTTTGCCGTATACGCTCTTGAGACTGTAGTTTTATTTTCTTTTTTTTCATTTTAATGCACTTCCCTTAAATAACTTAATTAACTTTTACAGGGTGGCCGTTTTCACCGACGAAAAAAATTTTCAGTCATCGAAAATTTTTTCCCGGTCATTAAATAATAGTTTCCAATGGACAGTTAATGCGATGTCCCTATTTTGCGAATTTTCAATATTTTTTTAAATTTTCTGGCGAATTTTAAAAGAGGCCAATAAACCTCATCATAATCAGGAAACAAACTCAAGTATCTTAATTGAGTCTAAAACTAAAACGGTAAAAGTTTAAAGAAAGCTGTGTTATTAGCTGTGTTTAAAAAAAAAAAGAAACTTAAAATTCAAATACTCATATAACTGCGTGAAAAAGTATTTTTTCTCAAAACGGTAAAATACGTATCTTCTTATTTCCTTTGAAAAACAATATATTTCATAGACGACCGATTCTGTAACTTGAAGTTGCACTGCCTGCCTGATTTAAAATGGATTCGGTAATAAGCATTTACATTTTTTGAACTAAATGAGATTACAGAGTGTTATTGTTAAACGATATATATTTTACATTTTTCGTACTAACATTCCTACAATAATAAGTTTTATTTATTCAGTTTTTTAATCTCTTCATCAATGACTTCTGGACTTTTTCGTAGATTTTCTAAACAAAAAATTAAAATTCCCGGTCATTTCCCGATCCAGGGGCCACCCTGTTTTAAACATAGTTCTAATTATTTTTATTATGTAGATGTCTCGGGTAGTAAGAATCTAAAATACAATGATTAAAATAACGTAACAAAGGGGGTAGGGGTCCAAAGTATTTTGTTACTACTTGTTACGTGGGTGGAAGGGCTCCAAAATTTTCAAAAAATGTGTTACGTAATTTCTGAATGGTCCCTAAACAATAATAATAATAATCTCGAATCAAAAGAAGAACTATAAAACGAGTAGATTAATATTCATTACTTTTAGATTAGCATTCAGAACTTTTTGTAAATTAAGAAATAAAAAATACGACTCAATAAAAATTCAAATAATTAGAAAATTATACATTTTGTTTTGAATAGGAAGACACGAATTCAGATAAGGAATGGACACCAGCAAGAAGACAATGGAGAGAAGATACAAGAGGAAGTATGTCCAGCAATAATAGTGGTCTCTCTGATCATGTAAGGTCCATTCTTTGGAGGTTGGCCTATAAACAACTTGGTCCTGGAGACTGGAAAAGACTAGCTCTTCATTGGGCCTTCAATCACGATCAAATCAACGCAATAGAACACCAATATACTGGTAAACTATACTCTCTAAATTTGAATCAGTCAAAATTTTCACTGATTTCATTCAGTGACCCATTTCTAACATCGGTGAATTTTGTCTGAACTTCAGTCAAAATTCACTGAATGAAATCAGCAAAAATTTTGACTGATTCAGATTTAGAGTATATTTATAGCACAATTTTTCGCCTTTCAAACCTTAGCTGCTGATTAGAAGTTTGCTGCTTGGATTGATTTATTATCAACAAACTGACGTCCGGTAAATAAACAAATATTAAAAATTTAAATAAATAAAAAATTAGAAAACTATTATTACTACAAAATTAAGAATTTTAATTTTAAAGAAGTTGTAAAAATCAGTATAAACCCATTTTAAACAGGCAAACAATATTAGTTACTTTTGGGTCTTGGGTCACACAGCTCTTCTAAAGTAGGTAATCTAACAGAAAAATCATTTACAAAAAAAAGGATAAAACTTATATAGAACAGGAATACTCCAAAAATTCCAAAGTAATAATAACACAGGAAAAGAGAAGTTATAAGTAGTTTAGCCAATTTTGGGTCAGGCATTCAGTAGTATAAATGGGTTTCGTCAGACAATTTCCCTCAGTAGAATATACCAATTTTGATCATACCAGATCTAACAGAAAAATCATTTATAAAAAAAAAAAGAAAAAAACTTATATAGATACCAGATCTAAGAGAAAAATCATTTACAAAAAAAAGAACAAACTTATATAGAACGGGAATTATTCCAAAAATTCCAAAGTAATAATAACACAGGAAAAGAGAATGCATGTAGTTTAGAAATGAGAATGTATGTAGTTTAGAAATGAGAATGTAAGTAGTTTAGCCAATTTTGGGTCAGGCATTCAGTAGTATAAATAGGTTTTGTTAGACCTTCCTTCAATAGAATATATTTTGATCACACCTGATCTAATAGAAAAATCATTTACAAAAAAAGAAAAAACTTATATAGAACAGGAAATATTCCAAAAATTCCAAAGTAATAATAACACAGGAAAAGAGAAGGTATAAGTAGTTTAGCCAATTTTGGGTCAGACGTTCAGTAGTATTAAATGGGTTTTGTCAGACAATCTCCCTCAGTAGAATATACAAATTTTGAAGGGTTTCTAACTGGGGATACAAAACCCTAAAAATGAAAGAATTTTAAATTATTTTTATGTCATTAATTTTTAAAAAAGTCAATGACCTAATAAACACATTGGCATTTGAAAAATTTCGAAAAAGAATGAACTTATATTTAATTACAGCTTCACTTTTGAATTATGAAATTTAAAAAAAAATAGATTTCAATAAAAACAGATAATTAAAGATCAAGAAAATTGAAACTACAAAGTTCGTTGTATAAAAAAACAAAGTCAAAGTGCAAACTATTTATTTTAATTTCAATTTTTTTTAAGTCTCGTTATTTGACTTTCTCGTATTTTAGCAAGTTACTCAATAATCATTCAAATTCTTAAATTCTTTTAGAAATGATTTATAATCATTATATTAAAATTTGTTGATAACTAGACTATTTTTTAGATAACTAGACTTATTTTTCTGAAAACGAGAGAATCGAATAATTTTGGAGTTAGTTAGCTTAGCACTTCGTGATTTGCACATCCTGATGTTCCTGTATAAAGCAGCCTCCTTATGAAAAGGACGATAAAGATGCGATCGTAGGTCCTTCGAGTTATAAGGAGCATGGATACCGGATGTTGCTAATCTGGGCTTCCGGTCTTCATCCCGAGGTTCATCCGCTGAAAGAATTACACGAGGCCTTATGTGCAATTGGAAAGAAGACAGCTGCTGGTAATGCTCTTTTGATTGCTTTATATCCTTTCATCTTGACATTTCTCTTCAAATAATTTTTCAATTTAAAGAAAATTCTGATGCTATTCAGTTTAAAAAATGCTATCCTTTAAATTCGAAAGGAAAATTATGTTAATTCAAATTTCCAAATTAAAAGCATTAAAATTTGACTGTTTCAAAAATTCTTAAGTTAGAAATTATCTAAATTTGAAAGCCTTATTTGAAATCCAAATTCGTGAAGCATCCCAGTTGGAAATCTGATATCTCAAGTTTGGAAAATTGTCAACTCTTAAGTTTCTATGAAAAAAGATATTTAAAAAAAATAAACTGTAAAATTTTATAGAAAAATGTTTTCAGAATCCGTCCGCAAACTTCAGGACAAGGCAAACGAGGAAAAGTCAAAGTTAGATAAACAACGTTGTCACAGCTGCACAATTACGTAAAGGATACAAAATTTGATCGTCTCCAATTCGAAGATAGAACTGAGCAAATTTTTTTATTAAAAAAAAAACTTGAGGAGTAAGCGGACAAAAATTAATAGGTCCATTTTTTTTAAAAAATTGAGATAAGCATAGATTCTGACCTATCTATTTAGGATCTTAGGAATCCGTCTGTCATTGTTATATTTAGGAAAAAATATTTTTAGGTAAAGAATTTCCACTTTTAAAATATTGTACTGTACCAAAGCTGCATAAGTCCAAAGAAAATTGTTTTTATTAAAAATTTATTATAATTTATTGCAGATTTATGAACCTTATGAACTATTTCTTTAAAATATGCAAAAAATGTAACGATTTATAAAAAATTAACCACGTTTTGATTGTATTTTATAATATAGTGAAGTTACAAAAATGAAGATTTTAAAACAAAAAATCTTTTGAGGGGATTAAATATAATACACAGTAGTTATATTTATACGAAATACTTTTATTTTTTTGTATCCACGTTTAAAGCTTGAAAACTCTGTTCTGGTTTGAAAAATATGTTCATAAGCGGGCAAAAGATATTAGAGAGATAGAGAAGATAATAAAGATAAAGATAAATAATATTAAAGATATTATCCCATTTTAATTTTTTTAATTACTTCAATACGGGACTAGGTAAATATTTTTTTTTCTCTCTGATATTTATTGTGGATGTCAACTGATTTTAATGCTAAAATTAGAATTTAAATGTTATTATTCGTTTTCAAGATACAACATTTTTGAAATTATCTCAAAAACATGAAAAATGGACTTACGCACTTTTGGCCGTTTACTCCTCACTTATCCACTCTGGACTTAATCAAGACCCTGTCTAAAATGACGAATAATTATCAAAAAAAAATTTATTAGGTATAGGAAACAAAAAAAGCTTCGTGCTCATTTCAATTTTAAAAAAAAACAATCATCTTTCGCCTTTGATCCGTTAAATTAAAAATAGATTTTGAACTGCAGAAAATCGTGATGCTCCAATAAACTTGAAATAAAATCTGATAAAAAAGTTTCATGAAAGCGAATACTTCTAAAATATTCGCAAAATTGAAATCAGAAACATACGAGCTCTCGTCCTTTGAAAACGAGAATCGTATAATATAAGTTTGTTAGAAGATGGAATTAACTTTTTATTATGATTATAAACTCTCTGTGAATTAAAGATAAATTAATGCAAATTTAAAAAGAGCTGAAAGTTCTAAAATCTCATTTCTCTAAATTAATTGATGAAAACAAAGTTCAATTCTCAATGTGCATTGAAAAGTGTAGATTTAAAAAAATAATAAAAACGCTGCTTGGAAAAATAGTATTAGGAAATTGCAATAAATCGCTTCTTAGCGTAAAACGTGAACAAATCTAACAATCAATTTAAAAAAAAAGCGAAAAGTAAAAATGTCGGAGTGAAAATGAGAAACAAAGGCTAACTATTAGTAAAATTCTTAAATTCTAAGTGCTTTTCGTTTTTATTTTCACTCCAAGGAAAATTAATAATTAAGGAACTGAATCTTGAATATAAATGAAAAAATTAACAATCACAGCCTAATGAATAAAAAAGTCCGACTTTATATACTTGTAAATATTTATGCTTTGAGTGTAATGTAATAAATATTACATTCTGTACTGAAAATTGTAATTAATTTTTACAACCTTTTTATTCTTTATTTCTCTTATAACCAAAATATTCTTTTTCTTTTCATTTTTAAAATTTAGTTTTTTCCAAAATTCGAGTAGATACGATTGACCGTCATTTATTACCAATGTTTGTCTTCCCCATTCTGAACCAGAGTATTATGGAAACCATACATAATGGAAGGAAAGGTCCTTCAGTCCAGGGCTATAGTTTTTTCCAAAAACACAATTTAAAAAAAAATATTGCAGAAATCGTTTTTGATTTAAAAAATAACCAATGACAGTTTATGAATAAACTTAGTCTTCGATTTCGAAAATAATCATAGACACAACAATTACAAAGTTCACTTTTTACTGAATTATAAGACCACTTTCAAACTGAATCTCGTCTTATTTTTCTCATTTGGTACAAAAATTGGTCCAAATACTCGCTCATGCCAAACATAAGAAAGTCCTTCCATGGATCGTTTTGATTTTTATAACTCTTCTAACCAAAACACAGAAAAAAAAACATACTTAAAACTGAAAAAAGTGCTTTGGATTATACAAGATTACATAAAGACTTTTCCCTACTAAGTTCTTGAAAATCCGAAGTTGTTTCTGCAACAAAAAAAAATGTGGACTCTTTAGAAATACTTTCTCTTTGAATTTGAAAATCGCAATATTACACTGTTTCTTTTTATATATATTTTTTTTTTTTAATGAACAGGAATTAAAAACTCTTTTCACAGAGAAGCACTCAAAATGATCCATCAAATGGTAAAACAAAAAAATACATATATCGTCATGAGTGCGATGTCTATAAACAATTTTTTATGTGCATAAGTAGCCTTAATAATAACTGAAGAATGGAAATCTCGTGATTACGAGGCAGGATCCCTTTATCGGCGATAAGGATGGTAATTGTTGTTTCCAGTCGCAGCTACGTAACCCCTTTGGGGTCCAGGTCCTGTGTAGTCATCAGAGTTTCCTGGAGGAGCTTCTGGAGTGGTTGGTTGTGGTGATGTTGAAAATCCTGGTCCTGTTAGAATTGGATAAAAGAACGTAGTACGTAGTCAACTAGGAGCCCGGAGAAAAAAAAAACAAGGAAAAGGGGAAAGGATCCTAGAACGATGGGAAATGACGTTTTTCTTTTTATATTTTTTTTCTATTTTTTTTTTTTTTTTTAATTCGGTGTTGAAGTTCAAGAAGAACGTCCCACTCCCCCAAGCTCTGGACAAAAGTGGCTCTGAATTCCTTGGAGAAATCGATGTTGCTTAAGAAAAACAGCTAAGACGAACTTAATTTACTTAAGTATACGTACATAAATGTACAAACTAATTTACAAATTTACAAGTAAAGCCAAGACCAATATTATTCTCCAATGCACTTTCAAAGGGAAACTTTAAAAGTAAGGAAAAGAGAAACCTAACAAATTGATGAGGTGAGTTCTGGAGTCTAATTTTTTATACTAGACACATTGGTGCAAATCATGAAAAATTGAAGTTTGTAAACTTAGTCTAAAGTGAGTTGTGGAACTTAGAAACTTGTATCGTTTTGAACGAAAACTTCGAGGGTGTAAATGTAAAATTTCGAAAACAAAGGCTGGGTAAGCATGGTTGGTTTGCCTTAGCAAATATTTCGTTCATATTTGGGTGGTAAGTCGAGGGGTCTTCTTAATTTTAACTCATGACTTAAGTGAGCATCATTCGAAATCATAGACACGCTTTTGCACATTTTTTTAATTTTAATTTAAAAAAATTTAATTTTAAGATTTTACTTTACATCTTGTATTTTCGATCTTTTTTGTGTGCTATTACATACGCCGCACAGTGTGGCCAAAAGCACTTTTTGTGGACAGAAGTCTGTCTACAAGCCAATTTTCAAAGGATTTTAATGTTATTTTTTTAAATGACCGGCAACATCCAGGTATAATGAGTTGGTGCAGAAAATTCACTTTGGCCAAACAACAATTCTTTATTTAACAACAAAATAAACAATAGTTTTTTCCTAACTTTTCAGATGTACCTTTTTTTTTAAGATCTTTAAATTGACTAAAAAAAGCTTATGTGAGTGTAATAACTATCTAGCAACAATTTCCAGTAGGTTAGAGTAAGGAAAAAATTGTTTATAGTATTTTAAACAAATTAATGAACAAAAGCCACGTTCTCGTAATTCGCAATGATTAATTGTTTGAAATTCATAGGTTTTATATAAAATATGAGATAAATTAATGCCTAATTGCGATCAGCTAAGAATAGCTGCCGTCTGACAATTATTTAAACAATTTTTATAAACAAATACAATTTTCGTATGTCACAATGAATAGGCTCCATTTTTTTTTGCAGAATCAACCAAAATTGTCTTTCTGTCATTTTTTCAAATTAACAACAACTGTTTTATTTTAAACATTAATTTAAACAATATTTATACAATATTTAAACAATATTTATAAACAAATTCACATTTTCAACATTGTTCCTCCAATAGGCCCAATTTCTTGCGGAACCAACTAAAAATGTATTGCCAGTGACACCTAGCTGTATTTTTGTTTAAATTGATAAAAAATACACAGCCACACAAAAAAAAAGTATGCAGAGCCAAAAAAGCGACTTTTATAGTGTTGTAGTATTGGTCGAGGTTAGTCGAAATTCAAAATTTTTAAATTTTCTGCTTACCAGTTTTTTTTTATTCGACCTTGAATTTTTAGTCGAGGTTGAATTTTTCTAAGTTGGCTACTTAACATTTGGAATTATTTTTTCAAGCTGTTGAGTTGATCTTTTCATAGCTTTCATGTTAAAAGATATTTTCTGAAGTTTAGGTGTTAAAAAAATTTTTTGTAAAAGTTAATAACAAGAAAATTATAATGTTTTAACATATGACTAACAGTTTTCTCGTAAACGGCTAAACGGATATTAACAACTGTGACATCAAAATTTTTATTTATGAATGTCCATTATAGAAATGTGCTTTTGAATTTACAAAAATGAATTTGTTAATAAAAATCTCATTTGTTTATAAACAATTTTTTATAAGTAGAAAAATTTCAAATTGTTTATAAACAAATGAGATTTTTATTAACATTCATTTTTGTAAATTCAAAATCATATTTCTATAATAGACATTCATAAATAAAAATTTTGACGTCACAGTTGTTTATCCGTTTACCAGAAAAATGTTTGTCATGTTGGAACATTATAATTTTCTTGTTCATAACTTTTACAAAAAATTTTTTTTCGCCACCTAAACTTCAGAAAATATCTTTTAATATGAAAGATTGAAAGCTATGAAAAGATTAACTCAACAGCTTGAAAAAACAATTCCAAATGCTATGTAGCCAACTTAGAAAAATTTAACCTCGACTAAAAATTCAAGGTCGAATAAAAAAAAACTGGCAAGCAGAAAATTCCAAAATTTTGGATTTCGACTAACCTCGACCAATACGACAATACTATAAAAGTCGCTTTTTTGGCTCTGCACACTTTTTTTGTGTGGCAGTGATATTATTTATTTAAACAATTTTAATAATAAATGCATATTTTGACCATTTTTTCAAGAATAGGCTCCATTTTCTTAGCTAAATCAACTAAAAATGTATTGATAATGAGTCTTTGCTTTGATACTTTGCCAGTGGTCAAGAACAGTTAATTATTTAAACAATTTTGATAAACAAATCAAGGTGTCTAACGATCAGGCCATTTAAAATTCTCAGGTTTTTCCCGGTCAATTTTTTCTCCCCGATCAAGTTAAAAATGTCTTTTTTGTGATTTTTGAAAGTGAACGTATACATAGAAATGGGAATTTTAAAATAATATACATATACAAAAGTTATATCGTAGAGAAAATAATTATTTATTTTTACGTGCTAAACTTATCCTTAATCACAGACTGAAGTGATAAATATTAATCGAAAGTAAATATTTTAAAACTTTCGTAACACGTAAAATAAATATTTTTTAAATTATGCAGTCAGAATCACAAATACTTGCTTAAATGCTTAAAAAAGAAAATATTAGTATAATCCTGATGCTAAATAAAATTTCCGGCTTTTTCCCGGTAAAATAAAATTCCCGGGTTTTCTCAGGTAAAATAAAATTTCCGGGGTTTTTTCCAAATTCCCGGTCCGCTAGACACCCTGCATTTTGGCCACTTTTGCATGAATAGGCTTATTTTTTTTTCGTGGAATAAACTAGAAATGTCTTACTAATGACCCCTCTCGTCATATTTGTCCAATTAACAAACACTATTAATTATTCAAACAATATTTATAAACAAATTCACAGTTTGACATTTTTCCAGAATAAATATTTTTTTGCGAAATTAACTAAAAAACCAAGGTCATTATATGTGTTAATGAAAGGTGAGATGGGTTGTTGGTTATTGGGTTATCAAATTATCTATTAATTGGATATCATATTTCAAGGCTTTTTCTTAATTAGAAAAATATGACAAGAAGGAATAATTGGCAAGACATGTCTTGTTGATTCCGTAAAAAAATTAATATTTATTAGGGAAAAATGGTCAAACTGAATTTGTTTATAAATATTGTTTGAATAATTAATAGTGTTTGTTAATTGGACAAATATGACGAGAGGGGTCATTGGTAAGACACTTCTAGTTTATTCCACGAAAAAAATAAGCCTATTCATGCAAAAGTGACCAAAATGTACATTGGTTTATAAAAATTGTTTAAATAATTAACTGTTCTTATCCATTAGTAAAGTATCATAGCAAAGAGGCATTGTCAATACATTTTTAGTTTTATGTTTATAACATTATATTTTATGACATTTACTCAATACATTTCGCTAAGAAAATGGAGCCTATTCATGGAAAAATGGTCAAAATGTACATTTATTTATAAAAATTGTTTAAATAATTAATATTTTTTATCAATTTAAACAAAACTAGAGCTTGGAGTCACTGACAATGCATTTTTAGTTGGTTCCGCAAAAAATTTGGCTTATTCGTGGAATAATGTTGAAAATTTGAATTTGTTTGTAAATATTATTTAAACAATTAACAGTTGTTAATTTGAAAAAAATTACAACGAGGAGTCTTTGGCAAGACATTTTTGGTTGATTCTGCAAAAAAAATTGAGCCTATTCATTGTGAAATACGAAAACTGTTTATTTGTTTATAAAAATTGTTTAAATAATTGTCAAATAGCAGCCATTCTTAACTCATCGCAATTGGGCATTAATTTATCTCATATTTTATATAAAAATTATGAATTTCAAACAACTAATCATTGCGAATTACGAGAAAATGGCTTTTATTCATTAATTTGTTTAAAATACTATAAACAATTTTTTTCTTACTCTAACCTACTGGAAATTGCTGCTAGATAGTTATTACACTGACTTAAGCTCTTTTTTAGTCAACTTTAAGAACTTAAAAAAAAGGTACATCTGAAAAGTTAGGAAAAAAATATTGTTTATTTTGTTGTTAACCCTTTGATGCACATATGATACACCTTGTTTTTTGCAGTTTTTTTTATGTATAACTAAGTTATTTTTGGCACTATCAGATTGAAAAAATATTTTTTTACTTCCTCAGAAAATTTGCGATGCTATATGCTTTTTTTCAGATAAAAAATCATTATTTTGCGAGAAAAAAATTTGAAAATGTACTTTTATTGAAATTTTTTTTTTCTAAATTTCAAAAAATTTTTTCATTCCTTTCTACTTGCCAGAATTGAGTCCGCATTTTTTTTAGAACCGCTCTAATATTTTGTACAATATATTTTTGAACCATCGAAATTGATTCAGCCATTTTCGAGAAAATTTAATTTTTTGAATTTTCAAAATTTTTTTATAACTTATGTTAATTTTTTTTTTTGAAGTTGACCCTTGGGGTAAATTAGTCTTATAATGGTAAAAACTTACCACCCAAATATGAACCAAATATCAGCTAAGACAGACCAACCATGCTTATCCAGCTATGGCCTTTGACCTAAGACCTAAAAGATCTCTCAATGCTTGAAAACAAATCTATATAACGGGAAAGCAAAAAAGCAAAACAAAAAATTGTCAAAAATACTCAGTAATTTAAAATTATAATCAAATATTAAAATTTAATGTTAGCACAATAGAAAATCGTACAGCTTACTGCTCGATGACTTATCTAACCTTAATTTAAATAATTGTACCTCCTGAATAAAACAATAGGTTTTGCTGTAACTTAGCTAGCTTGTAAGTTTGTTCCTTAATCTTGTTATAGTTAAATACCTAATTCAAAGGTGTCTCTATAAAATAACAAATTTTTCAAATACACGATCAAAACAGTAAAGTAGAGACTCAAATATCAAATAAATATTGGATCATTAGTGGATTAAGATTTAAAACTAGGACCTCTTTTTCACCTTCCTTCACTTTTAACACTGCACTCAGGAATCTCTTTCTCACCTCTTTCACACTGGCAAATTCTGTTTTTCTTTTTTTTTCAACACCTAGCGTCGATAAGGATGGTAATTTGTGTGTTGAGTCAAGGAAAATCGTTGGGGACCAGGAGCAACATCTCCATTGGGAAGGAATGTTGGAGTTTCGGTTTCAGCAGGTTTGAATTTTGGAATTACAGGTTCTGCAGGAAAAAAAGGAAGAGATTTAAAATTTATAAGCATCTTCAGGAGCTGTCTCAGAGCGCAGACTTAAATATGCGATACTTAAAATTAATTCTTACGCTCTAAACTTAAAATATCAATTTAAAAGCAAAGAGGAATTGTAGAAATTATTCAAAGATTAATAAATAAAAAAAGTATCCACCTCTTTGCCTCTAAAACTCGAATATCGTATCTAATCGTATCTGAACTTTAGTGACGATAAAATTATAAATAAATTCATAATAAATTTATTAAATAAATTTGTTTGTAATAAAATTTTAATTCAGAAATATTCTGAGTAGCAGTAATGGGCAATATTATAGTTAATTACTTAGTCCTTTCCTATTGTTATTCATACGTGTAACTAATGTAAGTTTTACCACTAATTATAATTAATTAGCCTTTAACCTTACATTACGTTAAAACTAGTTATTAATAAGATTACAATTATTACTAATTAGTAGAACTAATATTTTAACAGTTTATCCTGATTAAAAATCCTTTCAGCCAACTGTTGGACAACTTGCTTATCTAGCCTTAGTTCTAAACTCTAATTATTATTAGTAACTAATTACAAAAGTTTATTCACTATTTTTGCCCATCGCTGCTTTCAAATTCAAAGAATATTTCTGGAATTTAAAAAGATACGATATTCATTGGGTCGCGCATAAAACACTGCACCAATAAACGAAGCTGCGTTTTTCCAAGTCATGAAAAATTGTATTCCCGAAACTCGAAGCAGTGGACCACCTCTATGCATCTTCCACGATTTTTTAATTCTGTAATTTCATGCCCAGGCAATTTTTAATCAGCCCAATTTGATTGGACAATTTTCTTTTTGTACCAACAATTAAAAGTCATTTGATAAAGCAAACGACTCTTAATCGTAAATCTTCGGAGTGAAATATGCACTGGGCTTTAAAACTGTAAAGCCTTTAACTTTGAGAATATTCAAATATTCAAGCCTTTAACTTTGAGAATATTCAATATTCAGTGAAAAGCTTTCAAATTTTAAAGCTTCGATTTTCAAAGCATTGATGTTTGAAAATTGAAAATTTTGATCAATTCTCCAAATATTCCTGATTTTCTTGTACTAAAGAAATTCTTTAATTATTTTGAATAAAATCGATTTTAAGTTGTAAAAAATAAAATTTGGATCTTTCTTAAAATGCTTAAAATAATTTTCGATTCAATCCTGTATTGTTAAATTTTAACTGCAAGAAATTCTTTTCTTTTTCCTCAAAATCCGAGCGTGCAGTGTTTTAAGTCTCTTAAATACCTAAAAATGTTCGTGTGCTAACGATTATTAGTGAAAGGAGGAATTTGGTTGAAATTGACAAAATATTTTTTTCCACATAATTTTCTATTTAATCATTCTCATAATCTATACCAGGTATACTTTATGAATGATCCACTTTTCTCTATCTCATAGGTATATATCGTAATCGTAATAGTTATCATATCATATCAACTTATCTTCAATATATAGTTATATGCATATATAATAATGTATCGTTATTAATATTATATCTTAAGTATCAATAATTCAATTAATCCATTAGAAACACCGTTAAGTATATTAATATGTATATATGTTTGTTTAATAGTAGTTATAATAGTAATAGTAGTATAGTAGCAGTAATAGTAAAATGTTTCTCAATGTGTTTTGGAGTGAGGGAGGGGATACAGGAGCACTGGAAATTCTTTTTACCGAAAAATAAAAAGTGAAATCCGCGAACCTCGTCCTTTTTTTAAATAGTTTTATGTTCGAATTCTAATTAAACAATTCTAATATTTCTATAGCTTGAAGGGAGAAGATTAAACATTTTATTCAATTTCTAAATTCCGTTCCCACAATTTCCTGTTTTAGTAATTTTACCAAAATTTCAAAGTTTAATCATCCTTCCTTTTTTTCTCTGTACAAATAACCAATTATTCAATTCTTTGTACAACTTAGAAATTATAATTTGAGGTCTATTTTCTTCCGTATGATACAGTTAGATCTAAAATCTGATTTTCTTGACTCTTTTCTTAATTGTTTTTAAACCTTTCTTAAAAATTGTTTTCCTACTAGTTAAATCGGAATTCCCTTAATTTCATTATCCCTGCACTTCCCTGATAAGGGTTAAGGTCTGCCATTCGCGCTTTCACTCATTCTTCTCGTCTCTCCTCAATTTTTTTAGTAAAAACGCAACATCGCTAAAAATTAGATAACGATTGATAATTAACATCTACTTTCGAGTTTTTCTCTCTCTGTCCCCTCTACCTCATTTTTTCCAAATTTCCCAATTTCTTCAAAGAATGCACGAAAAATTTATGTCTCTGAATCTGCATTTGAAAATTTTTTTCTTAATTTTCAGGAAAACTGGCTTGACTTTAGAGGATGCTGAGAGGCAGGGCGTCGATTTGGAAATATTGCGCAAACACTTTCATCACACGTCGTAATAATGACTAAAGATTTAGGTATGATTTTTTTATCTTGTACGTATTTTCTATTACTATACGTAATGCAGTCGATACTCTGTTTATTTTATTTCGCTTTTTTTGTCAACCTTAAAAAGACTTGGCAATCAGTTAATTCTACTTTTTTTCCTTAAATTCATTTATCGTAGGTTTATACTCTCGTGTTTAATATGTAAGTTTGTGTCCGTGTGTCTGTCGATATTAGTGTCTGATAGTTTACCATTACAATTACTTCCTTTGTTTTTTTTTTGCGATAATGATTCCATCCAACGCTTGCTCTCTTCCGATTCTCATTCTCTCAGATTCTCTCAGCCACATTTTCCCTTACGAAAAAATTAATTAACGACTAATCAATCACTTAGATACGTCTGTTCATTGTTTGTTTTTTCTTTCCTTTTAGTTTAATATTACGGAATAATTATGATTCTTACGAGAACACAATAGTTGGCATTTGTTGTTTTATTTTAAAAATATCTCCTTTCACTATATTATTACTTTTCTACAACTGCCTTAATTCAAGTTACACTTTAATTAATTAGTCGATAATCCGTACTTTAATGACAGTCAACGCGATATTTGTTTTTAATTCTATACTTTGTTTAGCACTCTGTCTCTCCCTATATTTTGCCCCGTCGACTAAGGAACGAGATATACTTCAGCATTTACGATAATTAAAAAAGAGTCGAGTGAATAATTTCCTTTCTTTGTGAGGTACCTTCTGAGATAATCAGTAATTTATATAATACATTTGTACAAAACTTATCTCTTAATCAATAATTAGTCGATTTATTTGTAACATCGTCAAATCACATTCGCACTTTCTTTCACTCTAGTTCTCACCCCCTTCGTATTATCATCCACGAGATCTTGTACCAAATGCAAAAATACCCTGACGCTGCTCGCACGATTTATCCATTGAACCTGTCCTTATATCGAAACACGAAGTAACGTTTCCAAAAAAACTGACGAGAAAAAAAAACAGGATGTCTACTGAATGTGAAAAAAAACTCTTCAGAATCCCTTCAAATTAAAAAAAATCAAGTTTCAAAATTTTCAAAGTGTTTTAATTGTCAGGTGTTCAAATTGGAAGGGCTTCAAATTCAGGTAATCGGAAGAGTTGAAATTTAAAAAACTAAAAATTCCCTGAGCATTCTTAAAATTCTTCGAGAATTACAGGTTTTCCATAAAAGTAGACACCCTGGGAAAACCCTTAAGCTAAACTATTTCTGGTTTAACAATAAAAATGACTCGCAACACTGCCTGACTTTGTTCAAATCTGAAAAACTTTCTCGGTCTTTAGCTCAGTGTCCGCCAATCACAACGAATCACAGTTTGGCCTCTTACATTTCTACCTTAGGCGAAGGTAACGTTCTTATTATGCATAAACTAAACTGGATAATATTTACTCCCTAAACTCATTTCTGACCCTCTAGATTTAGTTTTTTTTTCAGAGTATATAAAAGAACAAGTCCAAGTAATACACGATTATTTTTTTTTTACAGCTAAGCACACTCTCAAAATTTCCTTCGTCTTTCCTGACTGTTAAATCTCCGCGTTATTAATTAGGTTCGAATAATTTAATTAATACTACGATCTCCTTATAAAAACTTAAAGTAGCTTCGTAAGTCCATTACTTCGTAGCCTCGAGGAGCTGTAGCTGTAGTACTATCTTGAAAATAGTAACGGTGTTATTATCGGTAATTATTACAGTAACAATAAAATTCTCGTTTAATTGTACTAGATAGTAATAGTAATAGTCGTAGTGATAATTAGCAGTACTTTGACACTTGCATTTTACAGTCTCCTTTTTTTTATTTCTAAACCTAAATGCAACGACAATATTTCCAAATACGACGTGACGCGAGAGAAAAAGCACAAGTTCTACGGCCGGGCCACGATATAAGGTACGATTTTATTTTGTTCATTTTAGGCGCTGTAACGACACCGAGAAAAAACTTGTTTCAATCAAATTTTCCCTTGTATACCCCAAAAAATATTTACTCCAATTTCTTTTAATTTAAAAATGAAATTAAAATTGAGGAATAAGCGATCAAAAATGGATAAAGTCCATTTTTCATGATCTTGAGATAATTGCAAAAATGTTGTATTTTTAAAACGAATAGTAACATCTAAATTCTATTTGCAGCATTAAAATTAGTTGGCATCCACTATAAATATCCGACAGAGAAAAAATATTTAGCTGGTCCTGTATTGAAGTAATTAAGGGACTACACCACTGTGAATTTTTTTTCAGAATTTTTTTAATTCAATACACTGAAGCTCCGATTTAAGGCCGGTTTCGGGGGTTGTCTGAATGGCCTTGGCCTTAAATCGGATCTCTCTAAACGTAAACAAGTCAGGGCCAGTTTTGTATGAAAATTTTTTTGATAAAATCAAAATTGTTGACATACTTAACGAACAAAATTTTGTGTTCTTTTTTGCCACTGCGGTAAATAAAGGTTTCTCGAAAACTACTCATCCAATTTGGTTCAAATTTTTTGATAGATTATCTCTCGTCGTACACGGGGATTTTTTCATAACTTTCGGAGAAAAAAATTATTGAAAATTGAAAAAATGCAAAAAAAAGTCGCCATTTTGTTAAAAAAATCCCCGTGTACGATGATAGTCTATTCGTGTTTATTAATCTTGTTCGATTTTTTATTTCAGATGATTACAACGACCTGTAGCTCTGCCGCAGTCCAAAAAAAAACACAAAATTTGGTTCGTTAATTATGTCAACAATTTTGATTTTATTTTTAAAAATTGCATACAAAACTTGCAGAAATTACTTTTCCCAACAAAACAAGAAAAAGAAAAACTAAATCCGTTGATAACTTTTCGAAATATTGAATTTCAAAGATTCTGAAAAAATAATGTTTGGATGTTGGTGGTAAATTGGCTTTAGGGTCACAATAAAATGAATTCAATGTATCAAAAAAAAAAATTTTCAGTGGTTGTAGTCCCTTAACAAAAATAAAATGGACCTATTCACTTTTTGGCCGCTTATGAACCGATTTTTCAAGTTTTGAACGAGAAAATAAAAAAATTACAAGTATTTCGTATAAATATGACTTCTGAGTATGATATTCAAGTCCCTTAAATGATTTTTTTTTTTTGTTTCAAAATCTTCATTTCTGTAACTTATATTATAAACTTATATTGTAAAATATTTATAACTATAAAATACTTATAACTTATATTATAAAATATTGTCAAAACGTGGTAAATTTTTTGTAAATCGTGAAATTTTTTGCATACTTTAAAGAAACAGTTAATAAGGTTCATAAATCTGCAATAAATTGTAAACAATTTTTAAAATAAAAAAAAAATTTTTTGAACTTATGAAGTTTTGGTAAAGTACAATGTTTTAAAAATGGAAATTTTTTCCCTAAAAAATTTTTTTCCGAAATATAACAGTGACAGATAGATTCCTAAGATTCTAAATATATAGCATCTTTGCATATCTCAATTTTTTTAAAAATGGACTTAATCATTTTTGGCCGCTTACTCCTCAATTTTCGTTAGTCCCTTTTTTCATTTTCGTTTTACAGATTTCTCTCGGATTTTCGTATGCGAGCTTTTTTTATTTTGTTCAGGTCCTTCGATAACAGGAAATTTATGCAAAAATTTAGTTTATGCAGAAATGTACTTAACATTAAAAATAGTCAAATATTTAAAATCAAGCCATTCTCAGCACAACAACGTTAAAGTCACATAACTTAACAGTATTTAAGCAACACGAAATTAAAATTTTGAAAAAATGTTTTTAGGAAGTTAACAAATGAAACTTAATAATGATAAATTATAATTTAAAGTTCACATTTAGAGAAATGTAACTCCGTTAATCGAAGGACCATTTTTGTATACTTAAAAATGTTTCAATATTTTCAAAACTACGTATATTGTAATTCCACGTTGAATGTTAAACAATTATCATTAAAAATACACAATTGTCTAATGCGCATGCAGATTTCTAATCGACATAGTATCGTGCTAACGTTGCAACAACGTGCTATTATTTTTGCCCTGTCGTTGGGAACTGGGATGGAGTTAAATGTAAATTAAAGAGAAGTGTAATGATTTTTGTGATGACAAGTCTGGAAACCGACACTTTTGAATCTATTTTAAACTGTCAATTTTGAAAATTACAAAAAAATCTCCTTTTTTCAATACTGTGATATTTTTGCTTTAAATTTCTTTAATTATTAAATTTCTTCTCCTGATTTATTCTTATTAAATTTTCTTTTATTAATCTCGTTCTCAAAAATGTCGCTTCGACTGAAAAGAAATTTTTGTGGTATTTGATTTGAAGTATGTGTACCAGGTATAAATCACATACCTCTCGTAAATCTACAGCTTCACGTTACCTCATAGAACATTCAGATCATAAATCTACGTTTTGTTTTATTATCCGCGTGGATGTATGTGTGTATACGAATGCGTATGTTATAGTCATATTTACCCAGAATATTTTCGCTTTAAATGCAACGGGTATGATATAAATTAGCTATGTCGATTTATTCTTTAACGCCGCTTTTTTTTTGTTAAAAAATTATCATTATTATTATCTAAGCACTTCGCGCGCGTAAGTGCTGTCGCGTTACAATCTTTATAACTGGTCAAATATCAATGGATATAATTAACAATAATTTTCTGTGATTCTTAATTAACAATCGTAAGTGTAATCATCTAATAGTTTTCAATATCAATATCATCCCGCACCAGCCTCAACTTTCACGACTACTTAACCGTAAGATCTTACCCCAAGAATAAATTATCGATTAAGGCTTTGTTATGGTTCACCCTCGTTCCTGTTCGCTAATTAATCTCTAGCTAACCCTGCTGTCTTAGAATAATTCTTTAAAATTCTGTCCTGCTCTTTTATCTGTACAGATTATATCGACTAACTAGTACTTATTTGAAACGTATCTTTCGGGTCCCGACTGACTTAGAGACTGACTTACTTGACGAAAAAGGATCGAGTTTTATTTAAAGTTTAAACGTTAAGGCTCCTCTTATCATAGTTATAACGACGCTTTTCCTGTAAACCGAGATTACATTCGATTTAAAAAACAAATTACCCTCTTATGCGCTGAGCAAATTTTTAGTCGCCGGAAATTATCCATACACGATTTGTCACAGTCGCAAGCTAAGAAAAACTCCATTGTTGAAAACTAATAATGTGAAAATCATAAACAATATTTTCACCTAAAATGAGAATGTCAAAACAAACTTCTAAATCTACATCGAAACTAATTGTAATTTGATGTTTAATTTTATATCAGGTGAAATATTTCTTAATACTTTTAGAATTAAATACAAACTGAGCAACGTCCACTTAGAATCAGAGTGTTTTGAATTAAAGAATTATTTACGGAGTTAATTTTTAATTAAACATAAAGTACGTAAAATCTAACGAAGCGTAGTTGACAACAATCTGACTCTAAATTTGGAAAGCTGTTAAATTCTTACAATTCTTATTTAATAATGAGAAATTATGTTCTCACTCTTCAAATTTCTCCTGTTTTTTCTCTCGTCTAGTTTAATAGTATAATTATTTATCGTAATTATTAAATACAACGTATTTATCCCTAAAGTACAGAAAAAGTCGTATTGATTAGTAACTGCAGTATTAACAGTAAGTTTGAAGTAGTAACTCGTAATTACCACCCCGAAAAAAGAACGGAAGTAAGGAAAAAAACTCATTCGAAAAAAAAATCCGAAAGTGTATAAAAAGAGTCAACAACTATATCTCCTTGGTCATAAATCCACCACTAGTTGGCTTCACTTGAGGTATATTAAAAAATGCTTAATATTTCTGAAAATCCTTTTCGCATCTCTTCACAACATTCTCAAATTCTAAGATAACTTATCTTTTAAATGTACCTATTAAAGAACAGTCGTGTTGCAAAAAACTCTTGAGTGACTTCAGGGCACTTTTTCGATTTTAATTTATATTAGAAATTTTGTTGCATCAATTGCAGTACATTAGTACTTCAGAAATTTTAGAATTAAAAATTTCAGCGAATCAATTTTGTGCTCAATTTGTTTCAGAGAATTATTAAATAGGTTTCTTAATTAATTATAAAAGTGAAAAATTACTAGTAAATTTTTAAGACTCCAATTTTTTCACAAACACTAATTCGGCAAACACGACTTAAGGCGATTTTTTAAATTACTTACTGTTTTACGTTAATAATACAATCATTGAGCGATGGAGCCGCGAATTGTGACAAAACGCGTATTGGAATAAAATTCATTTTTTAAATTCTGATTTAAAATTACACTCATCTCGCGTAACTGTGTCGCCATAAAATTTATTTTTTTAATGTTTTGAAATTACATTCATCTCGCGTAACTGTGCCGGCCTTGGGTCTGGTCGGCACAGTAATGGGCGCTATTAAAATCCAGTTTGAACCGGATTTAAAGCGACGAGCGAGCACTTTTATGTCAACTCTCAGGACCGCAAATACAGTCTCTGAACCCGGCACCTTAGTATTTTCACAATCTTTCAAAAATTATCAAAACATCGATACAAATGTATGGATACAGCACATAATACATAATTATTCATTAATCATGTAATTAATTATAATGAGCAATTTATAAAAATATAAAATTGATTACCATTATGATAAAAAGTATATCACTACTGATAAATTATGTACATACTTGAATTACAATAGAAATAACAGTAACGATTTATACTGTAGCAATTTAAAAAAAATGAACGATAAAATTGATACAAAAATATAAATAAATATAAATGAAATATAAATATTTACTTCAAGCAATAATATCAACAACTGTCATTTTTTGAGGTTATGTATCATTGTTATGCCGAATTTGGAAATCATGTATTAACCAGTTAACTGGTTAAAATTATTGTTATATTATTGCTAAATTCAGTATTTTTCTCCAAATGTCTACGTTTTTAACAGCTTACTTTAAAGGTTGCTGGCCCCTTTAACATCTCATTGAAAATTCGAGCTTTTTCCTGAACCATTGTTGCCGAAATCGGTTGACCCGAGTCTCGTTTTTGGATAAACCATTTGAGTAAAGCGGCCTCTAATTCAGCATTCTCAGCAGATCTCATTGCTTTTTTGTTTTTGAACTCAAAGACGTTGAATTTATTAGTAACCTCATCGGCGTACTGAACAATTGAGCGTAAAAAACGTTCACTAATTTTGTATTTATTTAAGATCGCATTTTTTGATTCACCGTTTTTAATTTGTTGCAAAATTTTTGCAATTTTTGCAAAATTAGATATTTTTCGCACATTGACAGAAAAGTTTTTTTCTTACATTGACAGAAAAGTTTTTTTCTTACATTGACAGAAAAGTTTTTTTCTTACATTGACAGAAAAGTTTTTTCTTACATTGACAGAAAAGTTTTTTTCTTACATTGACAGAAAAGTTCTTTTCTTTCAGTTCTTTCTTTCTTTCTTCTTCTTTCTTTCTTTCTTCTTTCTTTTCTTTCTTTCTTTCTTCTTTCTTTCTTTCTTCTTTCGTTCAGCCATAATATCAAAAATAACTACACTTTTACACGTGCCCAGAGAGTCGCCAAGCAAACAACTTCTAATACGCAGTACGGCACTGACTGTTCGATCCATGACCTTCAGTATAGGGCGTCAAGGGACGCTCGGGTGGGGGGGGGGGGAGATAGGAGCAGTCAAGCGTAAACAACCGTGAAGCCGGCACAAGAATGAGCGGCATAGTTACGCGAGATGAGTGTATCCTCGGATAAATAGACTTCTGAATTGGTTAATGAAATATTTCAGCTACGTGCAAAAGTTTCTTGAAGTAAATTGCTTTTGTTCAAGACAAAAATCACAATTCAAGAACAATTTCGAGTCAAAATGAAGCAGACTATTCTACTTTGGATTTTTTTTCTAATTAAGGCATGATAATTTGCTCAAACGCTAGTGACTATATTAAGAAAGGACACTTGGGGTAAATATGACGACAACATTTTGATTCTCGAAACCAGAGGCACGAACGTAAAAAGTATAAGAATTCCTGAAAACGTATAGTATATTTATAATAACTGCAGTCCATACAACGGTTCGTTTCGTGGTTCTCCGACGGTTGAACCTTAACTCCTGGATCGGAGTGGCGATATTATAATTATGTAAAAGTGTTACAATTACATCAGTAATCAGTGGTAATATTAATAATATATAATGTACTGGAATAGTAATTATTGTGTTGTGTGGATGATGACGATGAAAGTCGTAGATCTTATCTTAGTAGTGGTAATAGCGGGAATAAAGTGGCTATGGTATTATTGATGTGATAACAGGAGCTTATAGCACTTTAAATATGTTTATATCATAATTATTGGTTCTTCTCTTCCGTTACTGCTAGACTTACCACATACATTATCGTAATAATAGACAAATGTTATATATATGCGTGTATATACATACATATATACTTTGTTTAAATCGTCGTTTTTCCAATCAATTATTAGCATTGTTCATTATCATAATGATAAATCGACAAGTGTATGTATTGTGTCTGAAAGTGAGGACTAAAATATGACTCATCTTAACCACATGCAATTCTCACTTTAATCTAACTCACAAAATTCTCTCTTTGAGTCTTTTACCCTTCCCACGGATATTTCATATTTAAAAGACTTCTCTTGGCATTTCCATTCCCGCCACCCAAAATTTTAAGTAATATATGCAACCCGTGGATTCTTTCTAATCGAAAAAGAAGGGAAAAGAATGGTGTGTGGGATTCTTGCATCAAGTCGTCAAGAAGGATTGCAATCTCTAGATTTCATTAAAAATTTTAACTGTTCTTTTCCAAAAGGATCTCTTCTTTGCGACTTTAGGATTAAACCTTTCGATACGAAACGTCACTAAATTGACTTGTCGGAAAATTTTATTGCCTTTGAGGAAAAAAAAAACTAGAATCTGAAGATTCAAAATTGGCATTCGATTAAAATTCAATAATAATGGATTCAATAATAATAATAATAATAATAATAATAATAATAATGGATTTAAACATTTCGTATCGACTCCGAATGGTTAAGAGAGGTTGAGTAGCATGTAACAGTGATTCAAATGTTATGTTAAGTGTTTATGTATACGTTTATAATAATTCTCATTCGTATTTTGAATAACGTTATAGCGTCATTATGACAATTTTTTCC
>JBAGKK010054877.1:7405-28164 GCA_037177015.1 Euceroptres primus
CCGTCCAATAACCAAGTGGCTACTGGGAAGCCGTCCAATGGGAGAGGAGGACCGGGGAATCCCTTACTGGGACACCGTCCAATAACCATATGAAATAACCTACTGAAATGCCGTCCAATAGGGGGGGGCGGGGGTTTACGAGGATGTGTGAGGGGAAACCGGGGAAAGAATTCTCTTTCTAATAGGGCGATCAGCATACTGGCTTTCGATGAGCCGATGGGAAAAGCTTCGACCCACCGGGAGAACGGGTCGGTAATGACAAAAATGAAACTTTTGCCGGTGCTGGAGCGGGGGTAAGGACCCATTAAGTCGAGAGCGATGGTTTCCCAGGGGGCCTTCGCTGCTCGGGGTTTCAGACAATCGGGTCTGGTTGTTCGAACGGCTTTGGTGCAAAGGCACAAGGGGCAACTTCCTACGTAGCGGCGAATGGCCCTGCGCATCCCTGGCCAGTAGTATCGTGTCTAGATATCTTGGAGAGTCTCGTCCATGCCAGGGTGACCGGCCATTGGCGAGTCGTGGTTCTCCCAGAGAACGTGTTCCACCATGTTTTGGGGTACTCGGATAGACAAGGCGGGGTCTTTAGGATGGCGTTTCTAAAACCCTCGGTGATTCAGGCGGTGATCCTGTAAGTACTTTTCCTCGATGATATTTCTTGGGTGCTAATCCTGGATCTCGAGCCAACGCTCCAGCTCGCGGTTTATGACCGGGTCGTTTTTTTGAGCTTCTCCGATTCTTTCTAGGAGGGCAGGGCTGCCCAGGGCGTTAACGATCGGTCTAGGGCCGATTTCTTCTTCCAACGGTGACTTCCTCGAGGGTGGAAATAGTTGCTCGAGGTCTGGTTCGCCGGGAGTTGGAGCGTCGAGAGCGGGGTGCCGTGAGAGGGCGTCAGCCAGTTGATTTTCTTTTCCGGGACAGTGTTCCACGGTAAAAGATAACTTGTCGAAGAAAAATGCCCAGCGGGCCAGTTTTAAGCGATTGTCCTTTATCTGGCGGAGCCAGGCTAGAGCCGTGCTGTCGGCCCTGAGGGTGAAATTGCTATCTTCCAGAAAAGGTCGGTAACGTAGGATGGCCCAGATTACGGCCAGGCACTCCTGCTCGTTGCAGTGGTAAGGTGCCTCGGTGGGGGTGAGCTTGGAGCTGGCGAAAGAAATGATGTGGCGCTTCTGTTGATGATCCTCCTGCATTAGTACTGCGCCGAGGCCACGAGCGCTGGCATCCGTCTGGAGGATGAATGGGTAGCGGGAGTCCGGCCGGGCCAGCTTGGGGGTCGGGCTGCGAGTGCTTTTATGGCTTCGAAAGCGGTTTGTGCGGCGGAATTCCATAAGAACTTGTCCTTGGAATTCAGTAAATCGGTTATGGGGGCGGCTACTTCAGCGAAGCGGGGCATGTATTCCCGTATCCACCCGCAGGTGCCAAGGAAGGCTCTAAGCTCTGTTCGGGTGCGTGGTGGCTTAGCTTGGAGAATAGCACGCACTTGTTCGGGGTTGGCCTCGTTTCCATCAGCCGTGACGATATGGCCCAGGTATTCGAGTTTGGTTTTGTCAAAGTGGCATTTTCTGGGATCACGGAGAAAATTTTGGCTTGGCCTAAGTCTTTTAGTGCTTCGTGGATGAGTGGGAGTGGCTGAGCGGCGTCCACGGTGAGGTTTTTTAGCTTCCGGAAATCAATGCAGAACCTCTTGGTGCCATCCTTCTTGGTTACTATGACGGGTGGTGAGCAGTATGGGCAGAAACTCGTTCGATTGTATCATCGGCCAACATCTCGGGGATTTCTTTGTCGATGAGTGCGCGATTCGCATCTGAATAGCTGCGTGCGGGTATGCGGAACGGCTGGGCTGTCTTCAGATGGATCGCATGATAGCCTGTCAGGGCTCGACGAAGTTTATTTCTCTGGTAAAAAATTTTCTGGTGCCTATCGATTAGTTACAGGAAAGTGGTAGCGTGTGACTCGGCGAAATCTATCGCGAGTGACTCCTTGAGTGCCGACGGTGCGACGGGAGTGATGGTTCGGGTCTGTGGCAATGCAAATACTAATTGCCGTTGCTGCAGTTCGAGGTATAGGCAATTTTCCAGGTTGTCGATAATGGCACCATGATGTGTCAACCAGGTCCTACCGAGGACTATTTTGCCCCGGGATTCGTGGGAGGCAAAAAACATTTCTAGGTACGATACTCCGTTGATTTTTAGATCTAGGTGTATGAACCCGCAAAGGGGCATGACGAATTCTCATGCTGCGAGGTCGGGTTCTGGTGGTCCGGGCGATAAGCTGCGTAGTTGGTTGGGTGTAAGCACTCTGCTTACGATGTTGACGGAAGCGGCGCAGTCTGCGAGTGCCTTGACCTCTCTCACCTAGGTGTGCCCGGATATGGAGGAGAGAACGTTGGGAAATTTGGGCGGCGGAAATTAGTGGGCGGGCGTGTTGTGTGGGTTTGCTGCTGGTACTTAGTCTTCCGCCGCGCGACGCCAGTTTTTCTGGATTTTCTCGGCTAAGACTGGGCAGTCTTTGAGTGAATGTCGCTCGGGACAGTGGTAACAGCGGGGCACGTACTGGCGTGGCTGGTCTGTGTTCTCGGGTTTGCTGGGGGCTGGGCTAGCTGGAGCTGCGTTAACCGCTTTGGGCTTGGATGTGGCGTTGGCTTTAATCCTACTAGGTTTGCCCTCGTTTTTGTCCATTTCGGCCAATGTAGCGCGGGAAAGCAAGTCTGCGAATGTGACTGGGTTTGCAGACCGTACCAGTTTTTTAATGCTAGGTTTTAGCGTCTCCAATATGAGCGCGATTAGCTCCTCTTCGGTGTCCGTCGGGTGTAGCCGTTTGGCTAGCAAGTATTTTTTTGCAGGAAAATGCTCACAGCTTCTTTGCCGGTTTGTTTGAATGAATGTAGCTGGGCTCGCAGTATATTCATGGTGCTTGGCTCAGCATAACGGTGTGTTAACAACTCTTTGAACTCCTCCCATGATAAGTTGAACGATTTGTACGGGGAGTACCAGTCCTTTGCATTCTCTTTGAGCTCCTTTCCGGCTGCCTGAGTCCAATGCGCCCGTTTTAATTGTGTCTCGTTAAAGTGCTGTTCACATTCTTTGATAAACGTTTCAGGGTTTTCTTGTTCGGTGCCGGTAAATTCCGGCATCGACGGTGTGCGTGTCTTGAACGCTCTGATTAGCGCTTGCAAGTCGCTTACGGTTAGCATGGTTGGTAGTGAAATCGTGGCTTCGATGGTGATGGGTGTTTCCATGGGTAGTGTGGATCGAGGCGACGTTGATGGGCCTCGGCTCACGGTACTGGAGTCGCTGTTGACGTTTCTTTGGGTAGGCTGGCCGGTTAGCATAATTGTACCGTTACCGTTATTGCCTGTGCCCGTGTTGGTTGGCTGGTTGTTGGTGTGAGTAGTACCGCTTTTGGTATTGTTTCCGCTGCTAGTGTTAACGGAATCATTTCCGGTCAGGTTATGGGAGACGAGGTAGGGTTAGGAGATCCCTCACTGGGACACCGTCCAATAACCAAGTGGCTACTGGGATTCCGTCCAATCGGATATGAGGAGTACCGGGAAATCCCTTACTGGGACACCGTCCAATAACCGAGTGGTTACTGGGATGCCGTCCAATAGGAGATAAGGAAAGGCCAGGAGATCCCTCACTGGGACACCGTCCAATAACCAGGTGGCTACTGGGATACCGTCCAATGGGAGATGAGGAGGACCGGGGAATCCCTCACTGGGACACCGTCCAATAACCAGATGGTTACTAGAATGCCGTCCAATGGGGAAGGGGAAGGGTATAAGGATGCGAACTGGATAGTATGAACTCCGAAGTCAGCTTACCGTAGTTGTTGCGGGTTAAGGGGCTCTCGTAAATAAACGGTAGACGGAACTGTGGTCTAAGCTGCTTTATTCAAGTCTGCGATGTCGAGCTTGTAACGGCTTGAAGGATTTACACGGCCGAATGGGCCCTTTTTATATCTAAAAGTCGACGTTGGAGTAAGGGAGAGGAAAAGAGGAACTATAGGTTTTCCCGTTGGTACGGAGACCTCTCTTTCTCTCACAGTATATCATGCGATTGCACGTGACCACCCCCAGCATCGGCACGTGATCATCCACAGGGCTTGCGCGTGATCACCCTCACGATGCTTGGAGTTGCCAGTGGTTAACTATCCATCCTTGTCCTTCGCTTTAGCGTTCTTTTTATCTCTCCTTCTACCCCGACCTTGAACCGGCCTCGACTTGTCTTTCCGCTTTCCCTGCAGTGGAAAGCCGCGAGATGGAGAAACCGGTTTGCAGGGGGTCCTGAGAGAGAGGGAGAACGAACGAAGGACATGGACGTCGGCTACCGCCTTCTCCTTTAGTTTCCGCTCTAGCCAAACAAGTGTCTAAGCGAGGGGGTCAAAAATTTATCTATCTTTATAAATTGAAATCCTTCAACCTATCATGGGAGGAATTCAAAGAACTGCTAACGCACTGTTATGCAGGGCCGAGTACAATGAACGTACTTCGAGCCCAGCTACACTCCGTCAAGCAAACGGAAAAGGAAGCTGTGGGCATCTTTTTGCAAAAAAAGTACCTGATGGCTAAACGACTACACTCGACCCATCATCAACGCTCTCGGCGGCCCGGCACTCCTCGAACGAATCGGCGAGGCTCAACAAAACGACACTATCGTAACCCGCGAGGTCGAAAGATGGCTCGAACTTCAGAATCAGCCCCACAGAAATCTTCTCGAAGAAAATTACATCCGGAACCATCGCTTGGATCACCGAGGGTTCTGGAAACGACACCCCGAGGACTCCGCTTGGTCCATTCGGGTACCGCAAAGCATGGTAGAGCAAGTTCTCTGGGAAAATCACGACTCCCCCATGGCCGGCCACCCTGGCATGGACGAGACTCTCAGGGATATCCAGACACGCTATTACTAGCCAGGAATGCGCCGAGCCGTTCGTCGCTATGTAGGGAGCTGCCACCTGTGCCTCTGCACCAAGACTATTCGCACCACCAGACGAGATTGTCTGAAACCCCGAGCGGCACAAACCCCTTGGGAAACTAGTGCGCTCGACCTGATGGGTCCTTACCAAAATCAAGCGCCGGTAAAAGTTTTATCCTCGTCGTTACCGACCTATTCTCGCGATGGGTTGAAGCTTTCTGAATAGGCTCCTCCAAAGCCCATATATAATTATCGCCTTGTTAGAGAGGGAAGTTTTCCCTCGTTGGGGGTATCCCGACCAGATTCTGAGCGATAACGGCAGACAATTTACGAGTAGACAGTAGGCTGACGCATGCTAGAAATGGGATTGTGATCTGCGGACCACTCCAGTATATCATCCACGAGCCAATCCGACCGAAAGAAGGAACCGAGAACTCAAAAAGGGGATTCGACTCCGGATAGACCAAGGTAATCATCGCCGTTGGGATAAGCATGTGCCCGAGATTATATTTCACCTCCGACGGCGGCGTAATGCGGCTACCGGACAGACCCAAAGCCACCTGTTGTTTGGAAGAAATCTTCAACGACCGGGTGAATGGAGGTTCAACGAAGAAGCGCCACCCGCAGTCGAGGAGCGACACGAAAGAGAGGAGCGGGCACGGCAGCACCAGTACACTTATCAACAGCGATACGCCGGCCTGACCCCGGCACCCCGCTACGAGCCAGGCGACCAAGTATTCATGAAAAATCATCCTCTGTCAAGTGCCGACAAAGGGTTCAACCAGGGTTTCGCACCCAAGCAAACCGGCATTCACCGGATCAAATTTCGCCTCGGCGGAGATGTGTATTGGGTACTCCACGACGGAAGGAGAACGAAAGTCCACGGCTTGCAGCTACAACCGGCACCATCATTGTTCACCACGACCGGAGCGCCCGAAGAAGAAGTCGACAGCGAGGAAGAAGCGGCAGCCACTAGCATAGAGAAAGAAGGCAGCCTGGGAGAGAGAGAAGACAGCCGCAAGGAAGAAGACGGTCAAGCTGAGAGAGAAGACAACCTAGCAGAAAGAGAGGCAGCAACCGAGGCAGTAGCCCGTAGCCGAGAGAGAGAAGACAGCCTAGCAGAGAGAGGCAGCAACCGAGGCAGTAGCCCGTAGCCCAGACAGAGAAGTTAGCGAAGAGGAGAGAGATATTAGGCACGGCGAACAGCCGGTTTCGCACCCAGCAAAACCCTGACAGGGAACTCAAAGGAAAAATGAAAACTAGGCTGATAACGACGGAGCACAGCCGCACTGCCATGCGCCTCCGCACCCGAGCCGTGGCACTCATCCTCGCTCCACCGCGCTAAACAAACTCGGGAGCAAACCGGTTACACTCCCAACCAGGGGTACTCAACCAAGGTTTCCCCTACACCACATAGCACCCGCAGCAGAGTTCTACGATGAGGAATCGCGAACAAACCCCGAAGAGGATGACCTCCTGGAAGAAGATCATGACACGTTACAATCCAACGCCGGAAGGCGCTACAAGCTAAGAACAGGGAGGGCGGCCTATTACCGAGATGCCAAGCCGTATACACCTCGGAAGAGGCGTAATTAAATTGAGTTGCATGAATAATTGTAAACTCCGGATTTAGGTTATCGATCTAGCATAATCGCAGTTATTTTGTTTTCCCTTAGATGTAAACTAGGCTTAATAATCAACCAGCTAAACATGTGCCTTCCCCAGCAGGGGGGGGGGTGGAATTGTTATACACGCCTCAGCGGTAAAAATGCGAGGCCGAGCGAAAATTTTGTATTAAATTTTAGACTCTCTGGCTAAGTCACTTGTTTGGCTGGAGAAAATAGAAGAAAACTAACAGTAAAGGCAAGACAGTAGGCACCGTCCTTGTTCTTCCTTTGCCCTCTTTCTCTCTCGGGACCCCCAGCAAACCGGTTCTTCCTCTCTCCGCTTTCCACTGCAGGGAAAGCGAAAAGACAAGCCAAGGCTGGTTCAAGGTCGGGTTAGAAGGAGAGATAGAGAGAACGCCTGAACAAGGAACAAGGATGGATAGCTAACTCTCAGCCAATCCAAGTGCCTTGATCACGCACAAGGACCATGGCCGATCACATGCAAGCAACAAGAGAGAAAGAGAGGTCTCGTTACCAGATAAAACCTATGCGAAAAAAAGGGTTCTCTCTTCCTCTCCCTTACTCAAGGGTAGAATCCAAGATATAAAAAGGGCCCGTTTTGGCCATGTAGACAGTATGCGTCGAGTCGTCAAAAGTTCGACATCGTGACAAAATAAAGTGCTATAGTTAAATCTTCCGCCTGCAGTCATTTCACGAGATCCCGCCCCGCAGCAACCACAGTAAGCTTTGACTCTCGAGAGTATTTTATCACTCCTCTCCACACCCTACGCTCCCCTCCCTCTGGACGGCATCCCAGAAGCCGCTCGGTTTCTGGACGGTGTCCCAGAGAGAGACCTTCTCCCTCCACACTCCCCTCCCTCTGGACGGCATCCCAGAAGCCGCTCAGTTTATGGACGGTGCCCCAGAGAGGGAACTCCGGTCTCCTCCCGCCCTCCTTTTGGCCTTACTCCTTCCTCTCCCTCCCCTTGTCTTGTTTTTTATCCCTTTGGAATCACAACTTGCCTATAACATGTCTCGTTTGCTCCTGACAGATAACCCGTGCCAACTGGTGTCCCACCAACCTCCAACGCACTAAGAAGAGAGCCTGGAATCGGAAGAAGGACCGTCACCCAGCCTCGCCAGTACCGCAACTTCCGGGGCCTACTCTGCATGAGCCAACCGAAACGCCACCCAGCTCGCCTATCCAGCATACGCCCGTTCCCAGGGCCGCTTCCACACCTTACTTCCCGCCTATACCACGGCCGGAGCCACCCATTTCAGTGATTCGGGCCTCACCGGCCCCCACTCCGGAGCGCACCTGTCCCAGCCCCTACGAGCCCCGATTGTCCGTATCCTACTCCGAACTATATCGGGAGTTCGGCGACCCTCGGGTCTCCACGGACGACCTAGCGCCACCACCGCTCTCTTATAGGCCGACCCCGCCACTGCGCCGAGAGAATACCCGACCGGCCGCTTCGCCACCTTTGCCGCCTGTCGCGCCAACACCGCTGCCCGACCTCGCGGCAGACCTAGATCTGTCCACCAGCGACGACTGCTTACTCCTGGAGCGCGGTTCACCGATCTCTCTAAACCCGGCGCTGACTCACCCCTCCGCATCGACGCATGGAGACCGCCGTAGGACGTGGCTGACTACACGCCGCCAACACGGTGAGACCACTCCGACCCGGCGACCACTTGGAGACCGCAACGCCGTTATACCCCGGCGCCTGGTTACGCCTCGAGACGAGGGCCCACTCACGGACGCACGGCCTGCACACCATCAACCCCGGATCAGGGCCATCGTGATCGTCCCTCCCGCGCTCAGCGTTCCACAGGTTCGTCGGCGACCGACCAGGCCCGCTTGGCCCCCGACGAAGCCACACCACCCCGCCAGCATAGTGATCGGGACTCCCCAACGCCAGGAGGCCGCTTGGAGGACCAGGCCCACCTCGACCTCGGCGTTTGACCGAATCGAGGCCAAGATCCGGCAGCATCGGCGGGAGAATCGTCATCACAGGTTTCCGCGCTTAGAATAAATCGACAAGAAAAATTGAGGAAATAAAGAACCCCTAGTAATCAAGACCTCGGTGTTATTACTGACTCCACCTGCCCCGTAGAACCTTAAGAATGGAACCCGAACGCACGTTCCCGTCACCGGCCCAAAGCCAATTCCACTTCGCCTCTATGCCTTTTACATTACGACCCTCTCCACCTCAGACCTCTTCCTAACCTTCAACCTCTCCTCACCTTCGCGATCCCGCTCATTCGACTTGCTCGACTCGCCTTGCGGCAAGTTACAGCGCATCGCGACACCGCACTTCCACCACCCACTTCAACCTCCCACTTTTCACCTTTACCCAAACACCTTTACCGTATTAATAATTAACCATTTTTTTTTACGATAAAACATTTTTCAAAATGAATGAGGGTTAAAAAACATTATAAAACCAATGTACTGATTTTTAAAGTTTATTGAGTCAACCATTAGAGAGCTCGAAAGATAAATAAATTTGTTCAACAATTTGTTAAAAATCTTATTCATTTTGGAAAACTTTATCTAGTCGGAACAAAGAACAAACGTTAATACTTTATAAAAATAAAATAAGTTAATATTTTTACTGTAAAAACTTGGTTTACTTTTTAATTCATGCAATTAATTAATTCAATGAAGCAAATAGAATCGGTCAACTTCCAGAAATTGAATTTTGAAAAATTTCGTGAAAAATATAAAAAAGAATAATCAAGTGGTTATCGAAAGTGATTAGGACCCAAAATTCCGATTCCTCATCAAATTTTACAAAAAACTTGTATAACTTGCTATATAAATGTATGCTTTAGTTGGCATTAGGGATCACTGGGACCCCACGCCTTTCACTGAAAGTCAACTTTAGTCAAATTTTTTAAGTATTTAACCTTATTCAACGATCAGACGAAATCGTTGAATAATTTCTAAAATCTTACTGTCTGATTTCCGAGTTAACAGCCCCTCGTTGTGCGGGAGATGCAGAGGCACTGGGAACGAAAGATAATGGTAACTCGATGCAAAGTGTGTATTTCACGCCTGTACCCTCTTTGCCTAGTTCTCTCACCAGGCATGATTGAAGGTGAAATGTTTGGTACCGAACCAGTGACGTATCGAGAATTTATCAAAGGACTCAGGGGTTGGGGTTTTCAAAACGGTTCTATCACCTCTGCGAACTCCTATTCTCACTCCTGTGTGAAGGAAACGTATTTCGAAGGATATTCTGAAGTGGCACGCGCAAACTAGGCAAAGCCGGAATTTCCTTCTTGCGGTTGAATTCGAATTGCAATTCCGCGAAATGAATTTGCTGAAAATCACGCGTTTACCTATTTCTCAAAATTGTTCCTTTTGATATGTTTTCCAGATAATTGCAGTTCCCTAAACCACTTATTTTCCACTCCCCATGATAAAGATTTTAAACTTGGTTCTTATGATTCTTCTAATGAAATATGTAAAACTATTTTCCATTGGAACATTTCTGAGCTCGCAATTTAATTGTTCCCAAGGAAGTTTTTAGCGCACAAGTTTAAAAAGGTCTGATATGAGACGTTTAACTATAATTTTTTATAGCAAACATTTCTGTCTCGGAATTTGCTTTTTGTCCTGGAATAAGGTTTATTTTTAGGAAAAATGTTTGATCCTGTTTATTTGTGAAAAAAGTGTACAAAAAATTGCATTGCTTCAAAAATATTTACCAATTAATAATGGAATAATAGTACCCAAATTGTTAATTTACTTTATGATACACAATGATATATGCTGCCATAAAAAATTTATATAGCCGAATGCAGAAATTTTAAATGCAAATGATTGTTATGCGTATAAATTATCCAAGTAGATATGAATATGGAAATGTGCCATTGTAGTTTTGTGTAAAGTGCGTGTATTTTGTCTGAAATTTTCATTGTTCCCAACAGCATAAAGTGAAGAACCTTTGAGTTGTTTCTCAGTAAAAAATCGGATAAAAATTTCCAACCGAAAAGAAAACTTCTTGAATTTAAACTCAGTATTTATAATTCACTGTAGTGACACTGAATACTTCTCCGATTCCTGATATTTCATTCTTTGTGACTTTTAAATTAGACGCAGAGTTTACAAACAATATTTTTCATGTCGGTATGATTTCATCTTTTAGTTGGTATAACAACTTAGTTTCAAAATTGATGTTAATAATTATTTACACAATGGCAATATTATACGCGCGAGAAACATTTAATTGACAATGTAAATATCTAATCAAAGAAATAATCAAAGAAATTATTAATAAAAAATAAAAACCGAATATTTTATTTATCAATATTATTAATGTTATATTCTACATCCATAGTATTCTTGCACGATTGAATTCCAGACGAATCGAAATTATATTAAATGTCAACATTACAACTGTCTTTGACAGAAGAAGATTATACTTTCATAGGAAACAAATTCCTTTGAAAGACAATATTTTTTCAGTATTTTGAATTTTTTCTATTAAAGTGGATAAATTTATAGTGAATTTTTTCTATTAAAGTGGATAAATTTATATAACAAGGTTTAATTGATGTGATACCACTCGAAAGAATGTCACAGCATTGGCAAATACGTCCTGAGGTAATGATCCCTGGGAGCTTTCGAACGATGAAGAAACCCGAGAATTCTTATCGTTATGCTCTGTGAAAGTATACAGCTGAAGGACATTCAGACGTAAAAGGCGATAGCAGCCTTCCCTTGGGTTTAGATGAAATCCGTGAACAAATTTACATTTCTTTGCAGTTTATAAGAGCACACAGCTCCATTATTGTGGTATAAACTATAAGCTTGGAAAGTTCTGACAACTTATAAACCTATTAGGGATGATACTTTGTCATCTTAGCTGCAGAATATCATATTATATGCTCAATAAAATTTCAAGCATTAAACATTAACGAAAAACATTGTTTATATAATAATAATCATCTATTTATTAACTATTCAGTTCGATATTCCTTTAATTGCATATTTTCTCAGATGCAGGATTTCTGTATTTTCTTTCATATAATTTACCCTTTGATTTATGTTTTCCTGTTGCCACTCGTCTTGCTTTACATCCATTCGACTTTTCCTTTTTAAGAATGGAGCATCCAGTGTCGGTGAAAGATGATACGTGTGACTTAGACACATACGTGGAAGTGGTTTCTCAGGAAATTCTCCACGTGTTCTGCACATTGAATCTCAAATTTCTTCCCATCACATCGAACCTTTTATCACCTGTCATGTGGTACTTTTATAAAGTGCCTCATAATTTCATGATAAAGATGAACAGCAAGTTCACAGGATCTCGAAACTACTTTAAAACAATTGTTTTCAAAGTTCCTGAAGGATATTTTTAACGATATATACTTTCTTTGTAGAAAAATTAAATATCGATAAAAATGAATTTAAAAAAAAGGGCGTTTAAAATTAACACTTTCTGAAAACGAAAAATTGTATTTTCCGTTATTTTTCAAGGAAAGAGTGAAATATTAGAAAATGTGTAATAGCTTTTTCCCAGGTGAATATTACCTGAGCTATTTACCGAAGATAATTCCACGATAGCACCTTCACCATAAGTCTAGTCTTTCGTGAATACTTGACAATTCACTTACGGAAGTTCATGAACCTGATATCGATTTTAAGTATAATAACTTCATTATCCTCTGATATTATCACTCGGCCTATAACTATGCTGAAAAATCGTAAACTCGCTTTTTTAGTACTTTCGAGGCTTTTACAGCATTCGTCCACTTTGCAGCGACTTCAATATAAAAACGGAAATCGCTTTGTTAACTGTTAACAATATAAAGGAAAATTGCTTTAGGAATTACTTCGTTTCATCTGTGAAATGGTGTGGGCAAAATTTTCCAAATCGAAATCAGAGCTTTCATTCTGAAATCTACTTTCAATTCAGTTAGTAAACTTTTCAATCAATAAGAAGTAATTTCCTTTTCTGTCGTGTCCATTGATTTGAGTTGCATTATAACAATTACCATTGCTTAAAGCATAGGAAATTATACGGAAACTAAAAACTCACCTTAGTCAATGAAATTAAAAGATCTGTATGTAAATTATAAAAATGAAAGAAAAAATTAATATAAATAATTATGAAATACAAAGTAATTCAGAATACCACTTCAGAATTTCTTTCACCAGACATTTCAGGCATGATGCGTAATTAAATTGCATTTTCAATCCAAATTGTGTTTAATCTAGCAAGTAGTGGATTGTAAATAAATATACCGTACAAAATAAATTCAATTAAATGTTCTGTTGACATTTAAAATACGATATACCCAAAGCAGTTCACCGCAATCTATAGCAAAGCTGTCCATTAAACTTCTAGGTTCAATTTACTGCAATCAGTATTCTGATGAGTCTTATGCGCTCGTTCGTCAGTTGTCATAGTTCGTGATTCTATTGATTCATCAGTAGAATAATCAATCAAGCGTCCGACAGAAACAGTGTTCCCCTTTTATTGAAGTCATTGTAATTAGGATAACTGACAAAATAGGAATGTAAATCAATCATATATCAATTTAGTCCATTTTTGGAGTTTCCTTAAAAAACTTATAAACTTATAAAAAAACTGATTTAAAAGTCTCTTTGTCTTATATCGAGGGTCTATCTGAACGCTTAAAAAGGTCGTTAAAGAAATATAATATTAATGTTTATTTTACTAACAACAATACATTTAATAGATTTCCTGCTTTTCAAAACAAAGATAAAGATACTGTAGAAAACTTATCTGGTGTAGTATATCTCATCAAATGTAAAAATTGTAATAAGGTTTATATTGGTGAAACTGGTCGCCGCCGGAGACTTAAAACTCAAATTAGAGAACATAAAACAGATTGTAAATTAGGTAACCAAAACACAGGTTTGTCATAACACTGTTGGAAATTTGACCATTATTTTGACTTTGAATTTAAAAATATAAAAATTTTAACTCGGGAAAAAAATATTCACAAACGAAGAATCATTGAATCTACTTTTATAAATAAATACATTAGAGTCTATTAATTTAAAGACGGAAATGTTAAATATTAATAAAATTTATCAAAGTATTTTATAAATGTCTTTCAATTGTTGTTATGTTTTTTTCTTCAAGTAATTTTCAAATTTCTCTTCGCTTTGGCGCGCCTTCTACATTTGGGATTTCAATTTAGAACTAGCCTTTCTTATCACACATTGTAAACTGTCTGTACTTTGAATATGACGTAATATATGTTTGTCCGTACAAAATACGTTACCAGTTGAAGTTAAGATGTAGTTAATTTGTCATATCGAAGCCTCTTCAATTTTCTTGAGGTTTCAATTTTAAAATTTTAAATTCATTCTTATTTCTACAAAATGTTCTTTACTTGAAAAGTCTACAAAAATGACCTTTTTCGGATAAATAATATTGACTACAAAATTTTAACATCGTTATAATTCAACGAATTTAATGTGTTTCTTTATCACTACTACAGGTAAATTTATACGTTCTTCGACTTAATTATACTTTGTAAATATTTTTATCTTTATTCTTTTTAATTCCGATTCAGGTTTTGTTTTTCACCTTGCGAAAGACCCACATTTGGGTTGAAACGTACGAAGTCGATGTATCTTCAAAGATTGAAAATAAAATTCGTTTTAGTTGTTTCATGACGGTATGACCAAATAAATATTTCTAATTGAAATAACTACGTTAATCAAGATATATATATATATATATATATATATATTAAATAATAAGATTATTTATTAGACACAATTAGTACTTTTGTATTCAAGCGAGACAAGACAATAAAAAGGCGAGTTCAATTTAATTTGTATTGAACTTCAAGTCAAGCAAGCAATCCCTTCTTGCCATTACACTTTCAGAAAAAGTGTAGTTCACTCAACAAAATTGTTTCTCAATTTTACAAAATATTTGAGATATTATTGAACTTTCAAAAAAATACTGAGCTTCGACACGTCAGTTAATCGTAATTGGATGTTAATCGCTAAATAAAAGTAATTACCATGGAAACGACAGGTGTTGCCATAATTGTAATTAAATCAAATAGTTTTCACGTGGGAAGCCAGAAGAGTTTCAATATTTAACACACGTAATGAATTGATTAAATATCCAGTATGTAAAGATGCATTAGCAGAGGTTTAAGTTAGTATTTTCCTCGTTGGTTTGAATCGTACGAAGAGGAATCTGAGAGAGATTTAAATTAATTTCTCATTTGCAGCAACGATGCCAATTTTATTTATGAAAAATTATCTGATGAAACTTTCCGGTCTCCGAAAACTAAAAATTCGACTTCTGGTGTTTGCTAGTGAATAAGTGAATGATTAGTTGAACACTAGTTTACTAATCGAAAGAAAATTTTATGCTCTCTTCCTAAAACCTCTAAACTGGCCTGAGTTAATCTGCCTGAAGCTTTCTATTGTTGAAAATGAGTTTGATAGAAAATGGAACTAAACCATTCTTTGGGTGCATTTCCCAAATAGAGAAAATTGTATTAAAATTTTTAGTTTGAATACATCTTTCAAATCATATCTAAGTACTTTTAGAATATCTAATAAATTCGAGCATTTATTGAAATTTTAAGCACTGAAACACGTTTTATGAAATATATAATAACACGTTTAAGAAATAATATACATTTTCTAGCCATCGAAGTCAGAGGTGAGCTGAAGTTAAATCCTTCGAATTGGAAAGCACCCAATTTTAAAATAGATAAATTTAACCAAATTTAACTTTGATAACCAAACTAAGATCAAAATTTGGAAGCATTGAAAGTATAGGAAACATATTTCTTATATTTTATTCCTCTTTTAGAATGAATATTATCCTCTCGAGTTACCAGCACACCATAAATGTTTATATTTAATTTTGCTTCACGCGAATCGCGATATGAATGAAGATTTATCGAATATATCCTGGAAGTTCATAAGGTTGTTACCATGGATGAAATTTATGTGCATGGAGGCACAAGCATGAAATAATACCGTTGTTAGGTATGCAGAAGGAGGGAAGATTTAAGTTAGAACAAGAGACGTATTTTGTACTCGTAAACTTGTAAGTTTCAAATGCGAGAACGTTACTGGTTGGAAAACACAAACTTCCTACTTCCCAAATCCTTACAAACTCGACCAAATCGAAGTTGAAATTGCCTACCTACAGGCTCCTTCTTCATAGCACTGTACACGATTACAAGATCTTTCATGAGAATAGTGGAATTTCGCTACTTTAAGTTTGCACGTACATATTCACAGGAAGTTTTAATCTCCGTCTGAAATTATTGACGCTCAAACTGAGGCGTTCGTGTTTGCGCAGAAACTGGAATCAGGGAAATCACATAATTCTGTTTGCTTCCGCGATGTTCGCTCTCTCAGTTGTTACAAGCGACATAGTTACTTCTGATTTAGAAGATAAGTTATTAAAATTTTATAACTAAATGGAATCGTTTGCTAGATTCTGCTAGTTTATAATCCAGTAAAATGAACTAAATGTCAAATATTCTTGATTGGCTTTTGCACTTTAAATAAATGCATGTAATTATATAGAGAATCGAAAGAAAAGACTGTGATTTTAATTACACCGCTGTACACAGAAAACCGCGGGTGTTCATTTTGTTGCAGCTCATTTGTCAAGATTCTCAAAATGAGAATTCGACAAATTTCAACTTTTCAGCTGTAACATGAATGTAGTTGCGTTTCATACAAAAAACTCCATAGGAATTAATAAATGAACTTCATGCACAGCTCTCCATAGAATACAGTCACTTTTTCGAATTTTGCGACTCCGGCAGCACTGAATGTGCATTAGGGTGGTACAATTTTTTTTCTTCGAATTTTCATGCTTTCACCCCCTAAATTTGTTTGAATTCACAAAAAATAAATGCCTTAAAAAAACAGTACGTTGTGATACAAGTGCAAAGAGGCGGAATTTGATGAGGATTGTGAATTTGGAAGCAAGTGAACGAGCCGAAAGCAAGTATCACAGGCACACGAGCTAAGACGAGTGCGAAGCATGAGTCGTGGGGCAACGGCGAGTGTGCCTGTGATACGAGCTGTAGGCGAGTGTTGTCAACTTCACAGGCTTCGTCGATGTCCGCCTTTTTACAGTCGTGTCACATTATACTTTTTGTAACAAATGCACAAAATTCCACGTTTTTGTCTTTGGAAAGTTTACGAGAACACATATAAATGTGCACAGCTAAAAAATGTCGGACCGTAATTTTCACTCATTGTCAAATACGACTAAATTTTCTCCCGCCAGGCAGAATTTATTTTTCGTATACATAACCAAAAAACGCCACTTCTCGTATACTTTGCATGGACAAAAACGCGGACTGAAACGGCACTGACCAGTGCCGTTTCAGTGCTGTTTCTTCAGCGCTACCTTCACCGTAAGTTTTCTATACCTGAGATCCCCTTCAAGTATCCATTTTAATTTTTAAAAGGCTATCTTATTCCAATGAACCTAGTCTGTGAGGTCTTTCAAAATACGTTAGTAGTGTATACTACAGAGTTAGTGAAAATGCTTGCGGTATGCTTCCATGCTGTGTAGTGTATACCTACATATAGTTCTCTCAAAAGGAATTTTTGAGATATAATTTTAAAGATGCAGTATCTGATTGGCTAAATACTTGAAAATTAAATAAATCCTCTATGCAAAATATACAAGTATTATTAATTTTAATTGATTAATTAATTATTTAATAATTTCAATATAATAATTATAATTAATAAATTGGAATGATATTATCATTTTTATATCCCTGTCGGCAGAACAGTACTTAAACGGGACTTAAACGGTACTGGGTTTAGTACCGACTCAGTACCGAAAGTTAAAAATAATTTAACTATTGAAATTTTAACATTTTAAGGAAAATTTTACATATTTGTAATCGTAAAAATACGTAGATTGTGAATTTTTTACTATCAATTCGCTAATTGCAAAACTGCAAATTTTTTTTCTAACTTTAATCCTCTACTGTTTTATGGCAGCCTTAGCCTCGACCAAGTCCCAGGGGAGGACCCTTTCCACGAACTCCACAATAAAGCAAGGGCTACGTGAAGAGGATTAAAATTAATATATGCAAATTTTTGCAGTTTCGTAATCAGGAAATTGATGGTTAAAAATTCAGATCCTATGGATTTTCACGATTATAAGAATCTAAAATTTGTTTTAAAAAGTTCAAAATTAGAATAAGTATCTAGTATCTCGTAAACGGTAAGAGGTAGCTAAAAACGATCATCATTTTTAGAATTTCCATCAAAGAGATGTACTGTATAAATAATAAGTAGGAAATATAATAAAGTGAAGACGTAAAAGATAAGTATATGGTTGATGTGAATAAATAATATAAATAATTTGAGAATTGTAGAAAGGTATTAGTGACGACCTTTAGGCCCCTTAGGGTTCTATGACGCCCTCGATCCTTCCCCGAAACGAAAGGTCGATCCCCCTAATACAACTGTTCCAAATCTGAGTGCCGTTTAGGTGCCGAAATCAGCACAAACAGGCACTGAAACGGCACTGACGGCCCAGATCGGATGGAACTCAATCGAGAGATGAGGGTATATCATTTATATTATCTCGAACTTGACAATTGTCATCCATTTGGTGGAAATAGCTGGGAACAAAATTTTTTTGACAGCTGGATGACAGTTCGATTTGAGATTCTACGATTCTCAAAATGAGAAAAAACAGTCTGAATTCAACACTTAATCACTAGATTCTCAAAATGAGAACCTTGTTCTCAAATTTGTTGCACCTAGAAACAACACCAAAAGTGGTGTAGATTTGAGGATCGGCGTTTACTGTGCAGTTTATCCACTCTCGAGTAGGTTATTAGTTGGAACTAACATGCTCCAATTACTTTAGAAGTTTTGAAGGGCAAAATTACAGCTTAAAGTAATGAAATAGGGCTTCGTCATAAAAGTTAAGCACGCAAGAACGCTTTCATAAGTACGATGTATTATCCGAAGTAATTCTACCTGATCGCAAGCGTAGTAATGCGTTTCTTGCTCGCAACTACAGAATTACGTATTAGCACAAGTAGGTAAATTTTGAAGCCCAAAAGTTGGCCACATGCCAAGTTTCATAGGCTATGGAAATGGAAGTTGAGTACAGAGAGGGAAGAAAGAACCGATCGACGCAGATGCATTGAGACGGCAAACATTGATCCGAATTCTTTTAAGGTATTCAACGCACTTCTTTTCAAC
Organism: Euceroptres primus; assembly: GCA_037177015.1. Classification (NCBI taxonomy): domain Eukaryota; kingdom Metazoa; phylum Arthropoda; class Insecta; order Hymenoptera; family Figitidae; genus Euceroptres; species Euceroptres primus. The sequence continues at coordinate 26,149 of JBAGKK010054877.1, forward strand.
CCATTTCCCTTGCATAAAAAGCTCCCACCCTGTTTAGTCAAACTATGAAAGCAGATTTTCAGATAGCTCACTTTTTCACATTTTGACGAGTACACTTCTTTCATTACCCTCTTGATACGTCTTGCAGATACATGCCTACTCAAATCATTCCAGTTTTTACGTTTTCAATGAAACATGAAGAAGGAATTATATTATTATTATTTATCAGCATTTGGAACTCGAAAGTTCACTGCCTCATCTACCCGAGATCGCCACGCGTCTCTATCCTGTGCATCATCCATCCACTCATTAAAAATTACTTTTTTATTTTGTTTTTCAATACTTTTTTATTTGTTTTTTTGGCACTTTCTTTTTTTTTATTTCTCTAATATTGTTTGGCTGAAGCGAATAACTTGCAAATAGTACAAGGGAATATCAAGTAGCTCTAGTATCTAATGGACGTACTGCTTAAATGGAAATTGAAATTCTTGCCAATTTCCTCTAACATTAATTAAATTTGAAACAGTTTATGAACAGTTTAAGGAACACTTTATTATGGTCAATAAAGCGATTGATCTCCAAAAGGATTATTACAAGGTTCGGCCTATCGGTTCCGAGATTGCTGATATAGTTGAGAGGAGTTTCTGTTAGTTTTGGCTTGACTTAATGCTGGTTTCTGGTGTCAGGTGTTAAATGGAATGGGTGTGCGTGCGTATGTGCTTTAATTACACTGGATTATTGAACCTGGCTACAGAATGGATAATATATAGACTATTGCACCACCCAGTAAATCAGGGTAATCAGAGGTTATCTGACAGTAGTTTGGTTGGGCAGACGAACGAATGGAGTTTCGAGTGTACAACTTAATCTAAGTTGGGAACGTTTACGCGATTCGCTTTGATCCAATTGGAGAGTGACCTCACACAACCCTAGCAAACACATAAAACTGTGTGAACAAACAAAACCCTTGATAATATAATTATTTTGCACTTCAATTCCTCGTATTTAATCTTGAATTCATGGTTATCGCTTCAAATTTCGATAATCCAGTTCGTCGAAATGATGAATCCTCTGCATATCACCAATATTAATTTCGTCAATTTACAGAGAGTAAAGTAAGGTAATTAAATTTTCGAAATATTTCTAAAAATAACATAATTAGTACAGTCAAGTTAGAATTTCTGCTAGAACAAATTAGCAGCACGGAGAACTTAATCTTAAAATGTTTGGATGGACGTCCTTTTGAAACCCTGAAAAGTTTGAGGCTGAATTCTTAATCAATTTTTTGTTATTAACAAGAAACGTAAAATCGCAACATTTTCTCAACACGTTTGCTCGAATTTTTACTTTCGATTAAGAGATAGGTAAAACGTGTATAGGAATTTGTTTTTAGAACATAAAGTAAACTTTAAAATGAGCCCTTAGCGAATATCCTAGGACAAATAGTTTACGAGATATGAATTTGTTAATTAACATTGTGCCTTTTTTAGGGAAGACAAAGCGATGATGAATCTTTATTGTTGCAAAAAAATCGCGAATGGGTTTTTGCTATTGGATTCTCAAACTGGAATTTTGTTGAAATATTTAACAGATTGTGCATCTTCAGAAAAAAGTATGTTTAAGATGTCAACAAAATTTTTTACATTGTTTATAACAAATCATTATAAGCAATAATGTTTTTCCATACTTACAGCTGCCAGAAAAATCTGAAAAAATTGGGTATAACCATTAAGGAAGGTGGATTTTAATTATTATTTTTCCAAAAAGCCCTACGTGCAATATATTCGTTGCAAAAGCTTTATTTTATGCTCTAAAAACAAAGTCCTATACTCTTTTTACCTATCTCTTAATCGAAAGTGGCTTTTTTTCAGGGCTTCAAAACGACGTCCATCCAAACATTTTAAGACAATGTTCTCCATTAAAATTTTTTCAGCAAAACGCTGATTTAGTCGGTCTTACCGTCAATATGAAGCCAAATAAAAAATTACGAAAAAAAACATGTAAGAAACATATTTATTTTTTAAAAAAATTCTCAAC
>JBAGKK010054977.1:0-28164 GCA_037177015.1 Euceroptres primus
TATATATAGAAAATACCTGGAGGCTCAATAGGAGGAGGTAACGTTACAAAAGTACTCTCAAGAATTTCCTCTTTCAGTAAAGTATATTTATACAAGACTCCAGGATTTAGTTCGTTGAATAGAATCTAAAAATTTTGTATATTATGCAAATTTTTAATATAAAAAGTCTGTAAATTATATTCAAAGTAAATTATAAAATCAATCTTCTTGCCTCCAAATTTAATGATTCGTTTAAGGGACCTCTGGCATGAATGTATTCAACTTGATTTTCGTCTCCTCTTTCATATACTAAAGTGGTACCAGCCACATTGTAGAGACCACTAGGATTTAAAGACCATGGACCATTTAAGATATAACCACCATTTTCATCTCTTAAAGCTTTGAGGAGAAATTGTTTTAATTCAAATATATTAGATAATTTATAGAGTGGGTCGTTCCACGTCAACCGGATCAGAACTGCCGCCAAAATTTGACGTGACGAAATAATATGCCTAAGAGCTCATTTTAAAGCTTGATCACAAAACTACAAAATAAATATGCGCCTTTACAAAAATCAAGATGGCGACATCAATATGGCAGCCAAAAACTATAAAAATTTTAATAAGTCACCAGAAACTTCAAACTATAAGAGTCTTCCAACACAGACAAAACGTACAAAACAATTAAACAATTCAATAATTTCATAATTCAATAATTCATCATTTTTGTTTAAAACAATTCAAAGGTAGTTACCGGAAGTAGTGATCAATGATCTAGTATAATGAATTTCAAATTACAAAATGGCAGATCCAATATGGCGGCTGAACACTCATCCTGACTCATTAAATGGTAATAAAATACTTCTCGATCGCTCGAAATTGTGGGAATGGAGTTTTAAAAGATTCTGATTGTAAAATCGTATTCAAAACTCTTAAATTAAAGTGGTGGATTATAAAGATACAGCCAGAAACCCTAAAGAGTGACCGCAAAATAGGCTGTTTTTTAGCCTATTTTTTGGACCTCGCTAGCGACCTGGGGAAAAAATATTAAAATATGTTACAGGTATCAAATTACTCGTCATTAACATCCAAAGTGAGCATCGCTTTTCGTTTTTTGAAAATTTCAAAAAATTACCCCTATTTAGGGGTTGAGAAGATCCAAAAAAAATTAAAAAATTGAAAATATCACTAATTATAAAATCATGTTTCATTGTATTTTTTCTATAAAATAAACCTTACAAAAGCAAAAGCACGTATGTCGTATCACGTAATCACGTATATCACGTATGTTAAAAATAACAATTTTCAAAGTATCAAAGACCCCAAAAAATTTTTAATTTCATTTCTGACTATTCAAATTACATGCAGCAACCCTTCTGAGGCACCCCTATTATCCTCAAGTTTTCAAAATTGACCTAGGGGTGGTTCAAACAGAATTTCCAGAAAAATGTCAAAAATGATAATTATCAAAGTATCAAAGTCCCCAAAAATGTTTATCTGCATTTCTGACTATTGGGATTCTATCCGACAACCCTCCTGAGGCACCCCTGTTATCCACAAGTTTTGAAATTAAACCTAGGAGTGGTTTTAAAAATAATTTCGAGATAAATGTCAAAAATGACAATTTTCAATGTGTCGAAGTCCTCAGATAAATGTCATATTTGACATTTATCTGAAAATTCTTATTGAAATCACCTCTAGATCTAATTTGAAAACTTGTGAATAATAGGAGTGCTTCAGGAGGGTTGTCGGATGTGATCCCAATAGTTAGAAATGCAGATAAAATTTTTTTGGAGACTTTGATCTTTGAAAATTGTCATTTTTGACATTTATCTGGAAATTCTTTTTGAAACCACTCCTTGGTTTAATTTTAAAACTTGTGGACAATAAGGGTGCCTTAGGCGGGTTGTCGGATGTGATCCCAATAGTTAGAAATGTAGATAAAATTTTTTTGGAGACTTTTATCTTTGAAAATTGTCATTTTTGACATTTATCTGGAAATTCTTTTTGAAACCACTCCTTGGTTTAATTTTAAAACTTGTGGACAATAAGGGTGCCTTAGGCGGGTTGTCGGATGTGATCCCAATAGTTAGAAATGTAGATAAAATTTTTTTGGAGACTTTTATCTTTGAAAATTGTCATTTTTGACATTTATCTGGAAATTCTTTTTGAAACCGCTCCTTGGTTTAATTTCAAAACTTGTGGATAATAGAGGTAATTCTTTGAAATTTTCAAAAAACGAAAAGCGATACTCACTTTGGTTTTCAATGACGAGTAATTTGATACCTGTAACATATTTTTATATTTTTTCCCCAGGTCGCTAGCGAGGTCCAAAAAATAGGCTAAAAACAGCCTATTTTGCGGTCATTCTTTAGGGTTTCTGGCTGTATCTTTATAATCCACCATTTTAATTTGAGAGATTTGAATACGATTTTACAATCAGAATCTTCTAAAACTCCATGCCCACAATTTTGAGCGATCCAGAAGTATTTTATTAGCATTTAATGAGTCAGGATAAGTGTTCAGCCGCCATATTGGATCCGCCATTTTGTAATTTGAAATTCATTATACTAGATCATTGATCACTACTTCCGGTAACTACCTTTGAATTGTTTTAGGTACGACTGTCTGTGTTGGAAGACTTTTATAGTTTGAAGTTTCGGGTGATTTATTAAAATTTTTATAGTTTTTGGCTGCCATATTGATGTCGCCATCTTGATTTTCGTAAAGGCGCTTACGTTATTTTATAGGAAAGAGACCCGGATTCAAAATGAGCCCTCACAGATATTTTTTCATCGCTTCAAAGTTTGTTGGCAGCACTAATTTGGTTCATTTCCTCAAATTTCTGAGTTTATGGCCGCCATATTGATGCCGCCATCTTCATTTTTGTGAAGTTGCACACGGCTTTTCGTAATTTTGTATTCAAGCTTTAAAATGAGCCTTCAGTGATATTATTTCGTCACGTCAAATTTGGCGGCATCACCAATTTGGTTCATTTCCTGAAATTTCTCAGTTTATGGCCGCCATATTGATGCCGCGATCTTGATTTTTATCAAGACGCATACGTTATTTGGTAGTTTTGTGTTCAAGCTTTAAAATGAGCCCTTAGACATATTATTTCGTCACGTCAAATTTTGGCGGCAACTCTGATCCGGTTGACGTGGAACGACCCAGGTATGTCTTACAATATTCAAATGGTCTCGAATTTTTAAATGAATATTAATTTTTAAAGTTTTACCTAAAAAATTTCCACTGTAATGAAGCTCAGAAATATTTAGAGACATCGCACCCTTTGGAATTGTGACCACGGAATGATAGCCTTTTGGCAAAATCGGTTCAACAAAAATACCTTCGTACCATCTACAATTTTTGTTACGCCCTCCGCAGATTCCACAAAAATCGATAATTAATCCTGAATCTATTATTCCGTCACAACCTACCGACTTAGAAAATATGTAATTTTATAATTTTATAATCTCACAGAAATAATTATTTTAAGCTTAAAAAATAGAAGATATTTTTAAGAGATTCGAAAAAATAATTCAAAAACTATAAATAATTATTTTTAAAAAGCCTTAAAGGCCTCAACTTTTTTTTAATATTCTAAAATCTGTTTAAATAAATCTTTATCATTAATAAATAATTATTCTACCTTGCAGTGTCCAGCGACGCACAACCATTGGGCAGAATCTGTCCCAGAAATTTTAAAATTTGGCAAAAGGAAGTTTGGACGACAATGGGTGCCATCTGGAACCAAAGGTTCCAAAGTGGCATAAAACCGTTCTCCAATTGCCCGACAATTCAGGGCACAAGAATTTGGAGCTATAAAAAAATGTTTGATTCATGTAAAAATCTATAAACATGCAAAAATATTTTGTATTGTAAAAGCCTCGCAGTGATTCCAACAAATGTCAAGGGGTCGCCCTACTTGTAAGGCCAGAAAAAAGTGATTCCTTATGAATTTTTTTTTAACATGTGCATTTTTTTTGTATAAGTTTCTTTGTTCAATTGAGTAATATTTAGAAACTATTTCGTGCAATTTTCATGCAAAAATAATTAATTATTAAAAGGTTATAATCGATATTGAGCAATGCCTTTTTAAAAAAAATATTTTGCGGTGAGCACTCTTGCTTAGAACTGGATCATCTAACATCAAAAATCGAAAATAATTCAGTTATATGTTAGTTTAACTAGTCTTCAATTGAAGCAATTGAGAAAAACTTAATTTGAGACAGAATGGCGGACGTTGAAAGTGAAGTGTCCGATTTTCAAAATCACACACTTTACTTTCAACGTCCTCCATTTTGTCCGAAATTAATTTTATCTCAAATGCTTCGATTAAAGACTAGATAAATTAACATATTAACTAAATTATTTTTAATTTTTAATTTTAGATGATTCACTTCCAAGCAGGAGTGCTCCCCGCAAAACATTTTTTTTAAAAGGCATTCCTCAACATCGACTATAACTTTTTAATAATTAATTATTTTTACGTGAAAATTGTACGAAAAAGTTCTTGAATCTTACTTTATTGAACAAAGAAACTTATATAATAAAATATGCACATGTTTTTCTAAAAGAAATTTAAAATAAATCGCTTTTTTTGGCCTTACAAGTAGGGGTACCCCTTAAGAATATCAAAAGATTAAGAGACTTTTGGAAATTTTTCTTCGGAATATTTCAAGGAATTTCAGAAAATCTACAAATAATCAAAGTCACTAAGAGACTTGAAATTAATTCATGGAAAATATTTTTGGACTTTTGAGAAATCCTTTTCTTTAAAATCTCTTTGCAGTTTTTAAAAGGTTTTCTTCGTCTCTTATAAATAAATTTCTAAAACTTGAAAATATTTTAATGTCTTAAAACCCTTTCCAACTTATTTCGAAGACTATACATTCTTATTTGTATTGATTTGATATTTAAATAATTTTTTTTCATAGTTCTTTGAGGCCCGAATGCTATAAAAAATTTTATTTATATTTATTATAATTAAAGATTCAAGACCCACCATCCAAAAATGGTTCCCAGGCAAAAATACGTCCTTTATACAATCTCCCATTGTATTTTGAACACTGTTGGGACCTCACGTCCGAGTAAAAGTTAGGACAATCCTGTAAGAATGTTTACCTTCATAAACCATTTGTTTTCAATTTAAAAAAAAAATGTTCACAGGTTGGATTAAACTGATTCTTTATTTTTAGGGACCACTTTATTTACCTTTATACCTTTACCTTTATCTTTTTACCTTTACCTTTATCTTTTTGCCTTTACCTTTATATTTAAATACCTATCTTATCTAGAAACGCACTTTAAAATCGTCTCTTTTATTATGCAAAGTAAATTGTTCATTTTTGAGATTATCAAGTCATTGCTTTCTGATTCATCCCTTTCAGTGGCCTTATCGGAGGGACTAGTTGCCTGTCAAAGTTGACGTTTATTATAACGCCTAAATGTCCCTGTGAATTTAATCGGGCAACAGGCCAATGAACCAGATCATGAATCAGAACGACTTATACTATCAACATATGCATAATATCCACGTATATTTGTCGAAGTGCGAATCGGATTTACCTGAGTATTGCAGATGTGGTATCGCTTGTATATTCCAACGCAACTGGGCCGGGCGCTGATTGTATCGTTATGGCCCATAATGTTCCTCTTCCGTAATGACCCTCTGCAAGAGATAAAAGCGAATTAACAAAAGCGATGGCGTCTATTTTATAAATACTCTGGATCTCATTAACCTTTATCATTCAACGAAATTAATATTATCATTTTAAAGGATATGGTAAATTAATCTTGCTCCCTTTTAAGAAAAATATACCCTTTTTTGCATAATGCATGAGTGATTGACAAAAAGTTAACCATTTTAAGTCCCTACCATTTTTCACATTTCCTGTGATTAATTAATTTTTTCTAAATATATCTGAACAAAGTACTCACATCAAAGCACAATTGAGGTAAGTTTCAAAATTTTGGACGACTTCATTTAGCAATAAAAATGTTTGAAAAATTTCAAGTTACACGATGTCCCAAACTACTAATTTAAAATAGACAGTTGGTAAATAAATATCAAAAATATTTTCTTTAATAATTTAGGCTTATGAAAATTGCTTGAAATTAGTTGAAAAAGATGATTATGGAGTGATAAGTTTAATATTTTACAGTTAAAGATGCGAAAAATCGCTCCAAAGTCTGCCTTCAAGTTTTGTCAGGTTTTACACTTTTGATATTTTAAGATGAAACTCGAAGATCATAATTCGAGCTATTCAAAAAACGACGTAGATTTATTAATTTTAGGCTACCGAAGATTTTCATATAGCTGAATATCGATTTCTCATCAGTATTTCCAAATAGCAGTCAATAATAATCACTATTCTTGCAAAATATGCTTTACAAAATGTCATATTTATCGAACTATTAATTGAAAATTTTATGAAAAGAGAAGCTTATCTTGAAGCTGTTAAGTCAATATCAAATAAGTCGCGCAGTCTCAGATTGTTTTCCATATATTTAATCATTTTTACCTGTTCTTGGAATAATTTTAGAAGATTGTTCAAATATTTATTCTGAGAAGGTACATTGCGTAATTTATTATACATTATACATTATACATTACAATTATACATTGCAAAATTTATTACAGCAGTAACGAACAAATATATTCCTTGATCTCTCTATTTCGTTTTTTCATATACTCTCTTGGATTGGACATATTTAAAAATATATATTTTAGACGGCATGGAAATTCAATTTTTTTTTTTTTTTGAAATGTCGTGGTCTAATATAGTTAACTTTTTGGCAATCACCCATATCCTCAATAATATTCTATTTAACAATCTGTTTAAATATTCTCTTCAAACAGATTGAGTCACTAAAAAAAATAGTTTACGAATTTGTGTCGAAATATTTTGCAACTAAAATAATTATTACCGAACTGGAACGCATTCTCTGATTTGCGACTGCACTCCTGTTCCACAAGGTCTGGAACATTCACTCCAAGGACCCCAAGATCCCCAATTACCTCCCACCCGATTGTTTCGAATAAATCCAGATTGAGATTTTTCCCCGCCACCATAATTCTGAAACATAATTTTATTATATTTTTATAGTGACAATGCATCTTACAAAGATTGAAATATTATTTATTTAATTCAAATTAATCTGAACTCATAAAAAATGTCTTAAATAAATCAGGTAAGTTGTATCTGCTTCCTCTAAGTTTATTGAATTTGCTGATTACAGGAAGAAAAAGGAAAAATTTGTTTTATAAATAAAAAAAGGAAGATGTATCAGCTTGGAAGCTAAATAGTAATTTCTTGTTGTACGAAATATAATAAAACAGAAAAGTAAAAATCAATATAAAATACTTTCTGAAAATTCATTTAATAGTCAATTTTAATAGGATGCAGCATGTGCATAATAAATAAGAGAGCAAACAGGAATGAAAAATAATAAATGGTTTGCCTAGGGCACAAGAAGTATTATTGAAGTGTGTGTGGCAGGCAATTGACATCCTGACAAGATACTGCAAGATACATCAAAGAAGCCTCTTCAAATTAATAGCTAGTGAAGAAATGCATTTTCGCAATGGAATAAAATTGATACTTTAGCTAAAAATTTCGATTAAACTAATAGTAAAACGTTTCTGTAGATTAAGAATTCAATATTTTTAAGGACAATTAAAGAATTAACATTAATTTTAGCAAAAACTGATCTGAAAAAGATATTTTGAATCTGTAGGTTTGTGGCTTTGGTGTCAGGAAATGATGAATGCAGTTATTCTGTCATCGAACGTTTCGGCCTAGTGTACGGGCCCTCTTCAGTGATTGTTTTGATTCTAATATATTGTCAATCTAGAATCATGAACATAATTCAACATCTTAAGACACTAAGTTTATCTTACAAATTTTGCGATAAAAAGGGAAAAGGATATTCTTACTATATGTATTACCATTAAAATTTTCAATTTTAAGTCATTACTCTAGAAATTACTGTATTAAAATAAGCACAAAAGATATATAGGGAAGCCGTACCAAAGTACACCAAATTTATAACGTAATTTAATAAAATTAGAGAATAAATCACTGAAGAAGGCCCATACACGAGGCCGAAACGTTTGATGACAAAATAACATCATTCTTCATTTCCTGATCCCAAAGCCACAAAATCAACAATTAGATTTCAAAATATTAATAATTTTTAAAAAATCATTGATCCTTGATTAAATTAGAAAATAGAAAAGCACTTACATCTATTGGATATACTTCAGACCTTTGTGAAGAATAAGCTATTGTTGTCTTTGGGATTATCATCAGAATCAGCAACCTAAAAAAAATATCAATTTTCTCATATTAATTTACCTAATTTTTATTTTCGAAATTTATTAACTATTCAAGATACAAGATTTGATTTTATATTGAACGAAAATCCTAGATATTTCTTTTTATCACAAAACTATTTAATTATAGCCACTTATATATAATAATAGCTATTTATTTTATACGTATATCGATAAGTATAAATTAAATATAACTCTTTAAGTATAAATATTTATATTTAAATATAATATGAATTGATACAAAACATGACATCTGGGTTGTCATGATTTCATGGCACCACCCTTTCTGATTCTCGCAATTAATTCACCCTTTAACTGAACAATAGGGGCGTAAACCGAGAAGTGTTTCTATGCAATATTACAATCACAATAATAGTCTTATAAAATGCCTTGTCACTTTGATGGCACCACATCTTCTTTAGAAAGGTCAAGACAGATTTAATATTTCAAATTAGAAACTGTTTATCACACAAAAAATTGTAAATTTAAATAATTCATGTAATATCCTTGAGAATAAAATACTTTTCCATTTTGCAAATGTAAAAATAACTCATAAATAAATAATAAATGATACTGACATTAAAAAATAGGATTTATTTTTTGTTTAAGCAGTGAGTGAATTAAAAAAAAATGACAGTAACATAAGGGATTTCATGCATGCTTCGTTGGAAATGACCGAAGACCACCATGGAATTATAATTCAGTAAAATTAACGATACCTTTATTATCTAATTATTAAAAACCGGTCCTCTGTCTCAGCAGACAACCACATTTCAGCATTCTCAACTAAATAACGAATAATAAATGAATTAAACTATACATAAAAGTAAAAGATATTTCTTGATAATACATTTTTGTAATCAAAAATAAAAAATAGGTTTTGATAAACAGATATGATTCTGATGTATAATTTATAAAATGAGTTCATTGTGATCAACCCTATGTTTTAATTTTTAACGTGTCAAAATAATCACAATGCAAGAGAATTATTTCAGGGATATAATCGCTCTGCAGGAAACAATCGGGCACTTTGCATCTACCGGAAATTATTATTCAAACGAACGGACGCCCATCAGTTTATTTAGACGTTCTATGTCAGTTAATTTGAGATATCGATACCGACGTGGAATTCAGGGGCACTTTCTTCACGCATCACCATGTCTAGTAAATACTTGAAATTTTATTTATTGAATGGGCAATGGGCTTTATTTACTTCTGTATTTTTTTATTTATCACACCACCATCAGTGGTGTGATTTCAAATTACCATTCTTCTACAAAAAATAAATAAGTATTAATTTAAATATTTTAAAATGAAATTAAATAATTTTTTTCAGAAAGCAGGCAGTCGTGGGAAAATAAATAATAACTTTTTTGTATATGGTAAAATAAGAAATGAAAGTCTATTAATCACCCATGGAATAGTAAATACTGGGTTGGGTTTGGCGATAATCAAGAGTATTGTTTGGAGATGTCATGAAGCGAAATACGATTGAATGAGTCGGTTGGTCATTAGTCGACCGGTCAACGGTGCGTGTGATGTGATATAGAGAGACAGACACCCAGAGAAGTCAGGAAGTTCACTGACTGGTATTTTACTCTTGGCTTTTTATTTAATCTTTATCAAAATATTTTGAAAAAACTATTCACACACAAGAGTGTATTTTATAAATTTTGATATATTTCATACCAGTCATTCTTTAAATATATTATTTTATTGTCGAAAAAAGAAATATGACGGGGGAGAACCAAAAATAGTTTGTTTGATCTTTAAAATACAAAAAGAACAAAAAGTTGTATTTTCTTTTTAGTTTTTGCTTTTACTTTTTCATTTTGTTCGACTAATTTTTAAAGCGAAACATTTTTCACCCAATTTAAAGTTGTTTTAAAATTTAAGTAGATGAAGAGTGACTTTTTAATTAAATTAATCTAATCACTCTTCATCTGTCATATTATCGTTATAAAATAAGAATTAATGCCCGGTAGCTAAAGAAACATAATAAATTAAGATAAATATCTTTCATCAGCAATGTAGGTGGGCAGTTACGTGCTCATGCGTGTACAACAAGTATTCGTGTTTATCCACAGCCTCCGGTGCATTTCAGAGAAGCTCTACATTTTAATAATTGCAGGTTTCCTTAATCATGGAAGCAAAGTTAATCTACTTGAATTTTTTACTTGCTTATTAAAAAATATTCTTTAACTCTTCCTGGGATCTTTCAAAAATTAATACATTAACAATAAAAAGTATTCTGTATGAATTTTATAAAAAATAACAAGTATTCTTCCTTAAAAATTGTATTCATAAACTTTTAACTGAAAAAATAAGATTTTTTCTTTTTGGTCATATTTCTTCACACCATGTGTGGTAAATGTCCTTTACTAGCATTTAAGATCAGAAAGTGAATGGTGTGAAATTCCCCCCTCCCCCCAATCACCTTTTATGATTGACATCCATGAAAACTATTAATCCATTCAGTGATATCACCGTGATCATCGGACCAACCGCTGATTATTTTTATTTTATTTTAACGCACAGCCAATGATACTTCCAATGAAATGATTATATCTTCTTGTCCTACAATTGCAAGCCAGCGTAATATTTTTATTTCTTTATTGAAAAATCATTCTTGACATTAAATGTATCTAATTTCCCAAATTAGACGATTCTAAATTGCAATTACCCTAAATTTAATTTAATTTAAAATCATCGAAGCTTCAACTTCAAATATGATAAATCGCTAAGTAAGAAAGTTTAACGAGAAAATTATTTTTGAATACAATTAAATATAAAAAAAAGATTTATAAATATCCATAAATGATAATTTAAAACTAAAAAGTGAGATGCACTTGCAATTTATCAAAAGTACAACAATCATTCGCCTAATTTCTTTTTAGGGTGTGTCTATTAAAAAGCAAAGCACTCTCTTTGTTTTCAGTCCATCATATCTTACGGATACTCTGTAATACGTGCGAAACAACTTATAGAAATTAACATAGATATAATATAAATTGATCAATCACTCATTCGCAATCGAAAAGGACGACCCGATAACATAAACTTAAACATAAACTTACCGAGTACAGATAACTAGATAAGAAATGATTCGCTTAAGCTATAAAGGTGATCTCAAGATAGTGCAAAATGCAAACTTTTTTTTTTATCCGTTGTTCTTCAGTTTTTCCTAATTTTTCGAATATTTTTATTTAAGAAATTACAGCATTGATTATCAATAATTCTTTTTTGAACTTAAGTTCAATTTATTGAATGACCGTAAACTAAAATCTGTCTCCGAGGTATAAAATAAAATAAAATTTTCGATTTCGGTCAAGAAGTTCAAAGAGTCAATCAAATCAGGAAAGAGATTAAAAATTCGAAACGATTGTCAAATGTACTTTTGCTGAACAGAAGCCTTAACGCCTTAATGCACACACCAACATTTCTGACACTCGTCTGTTATGCTCCACTGTCTGCACTTTTGTTTTTTCTTTCCTGCAATTCGCTTAACAGTCAATCATGTATGTATGCACACTTGCTATACGTGTATGTACAGACATCAGTGCAACAGATATTTTTTAAACGATATTTAGAATTTATTATAATTACCAATTTTAAAAATTTAATATCAAAATCTATTCTTGTTTGAAATCTCTTTAATTATTTACTAAAAATAACACATACATCCACTTTCTTCGAAATAAAATTAACTTTGTTGATGAAACTAAATTTCAAAATATATTGTATAAAACAGAGACATTAAGCCCCAGAATTTGTTACTGTTCACGAAATAATAAATTTTCGAAAAAGAATGGTTCTAGTGGCAAAAAAATAAATAAAAATAAAACTCACCAACAATACCACACGCAAGACAGGCCTCGTCCTCTTTTTCTTTTACGTGAATATCTTCGCAAAGCCTCCGTGAAAAGAAACGAAGAAAGGCTGTCATTCTCTAAGCTTCTGAAGAAATCCATGAAGAAACTCGTTCAATTGATCTCTCATTCTAAACATAATTATTTTTCAATTAAATGAATCATTTAAAAATTTAAATACGTAGCTTTCTTAGTACAAAATTGGACATTATTCCTAAATAGTAATTATATATGGTAATATAGTAAATTATTTGTTTGATATTAAAATTTATTGCATACCATAACAATCATTATTTTTTACATTATTTTACATTACATTTTACATAATTATACATTTTACATAATTATACATTTTACATTTTCATTTTTTACATTTTGTTCTATTTGTTAAATTCAAATAAAAATTTGTTGAAATCAAAATTCGTATCATGTCTTGTTATATTGTCTTGTTAATAAAAATTTGTTGAAATCAAAATTCGTATCATGTCTTGTTCGCTTACCGAAAAATCTCACTGGCACTTTGGAATTGATCAGTCGAAGAAAAAGTTCATAACACCTCCGGATTTTTTTCCATTATGAAAGACACTATTTTATTGACACGGAATAAAAATCCACAAATCCAATTTTGATGTTATTAGACGATGCATAAAAATCGAAACACTGACATTGACACTCAAAAAGCCACCGGCTATGAAATCCCAAGAGCAGAGGCATTATAAAATGCAACTCGCCACGACTGAATTGATTTAACTAGAAACCGTAACTGAAAACCAAGGAAATTTTAATTATGCGTCCCTGATTTAATTCACTGTATCAACTTTACTTCGTCAATAATTTTTATCATCCAGAAATTGAATCAAACTCTTCAATCATTGACTAAATTCATTGATTAAAAATATCAGTCATTGATATTTTGTAAATATATAAGAGTATCTTCTTCTACAGGGAACTCAAATTGAAAAAGTGAAATCTAAGATAAATATAATTTTATTTAAACCAGTTTACATTGAATTTAGTCTTCACTATAATTTTTGTTACTTACATGAAATTTTATGTGAATTTGAATAGCTGTTTTCAATTTGATTATCCAAATCTTTCGATTCTCTAAAGAAATCCATCTTCAAGAATTGCAATGATATATTTAAATTTTAAAATCGAATAATAACATTTTTACTTCTAATTATTTTTACTTTTAATTATTCTGTGCTTTTCTAATAATGTTAACTTAAAAAAGTAAATTTCCACAAAAAAATACATGGGAAATTTGAAAAAACAAATTTTTATGAATGGAATTTTTTAAATTCAGTTACCTATGTAGATTTAAATTTTCATACTAAAATTAAAAAGACGTGAAAAAGCGCGTAGAAAATCTGGACCAAATCCGGAACCACCCTAAGTTCGTGTGCACTCGAAGACTGTTGTAACTGCAGTGATAGTAGCAAAAGTGGGAGAGCCAGGGCATAATACACATTATATATCTACAGTATGCGCAAGTACAGGAGATGCTGTTCCTTCATCCAAATCTGAATACCCAATAGATACTTAAATTAATTACGATTTTATTTTAATTATTGAAAAAAAAGGTTCTATAAGTTCAATTTGTAATTCTAGAACTTTGGACTTTAAGTAAACGTTTCTGCTTATATTCAATAAATTATTTATGTTTTCCTTAAAAGTTGTCAATTAAATTATTTAAAAATTACACATACTATATCATTTAATTATTATTGTTTTTGAATTAATTATAATTTTTAGATATCGGAGAAATAGAAATATTTTTTGAACATAACAAGGATTCGAACGACACTTTCTTTGCATTTCCTTATTTGATAGGAAAGCATATTTTTTTATCAAACTTTTGCTGTGACAATAGATTTAGGGTGGTTCTTATTCGGGCGATGTCCTCAAATCTTCGATGACCACCCGGAAAATTGATCAAGGTATAAAAAAAATTTCCTCAAAATTTGCGACTGAAATTTTAAACGAGAAATACATGTAATTTTTTCTAAAAATCACTCAAACTTTTTTCACGCTCATAATAATTTATTTAAAATTCTCAAACTTTGAGTTGTTATAGTACATAATAATAGGTAAATTGGTTACATTGTTTTAACATAATAAACATAATAATAATAACTCTAATTTTTACCAATTTTTTGGCAATTTTTTTTCTATTTGCAAGCTTACAGGAAAATGAATACATCATGTGTGATAGTGGCATATTCATCGGTATTGCAAGTAAAGAAACATTTTCCGGTATTGCAAGTGAAGAAACATTTTTCGGTCTTGCAAGTAAAGAAAAATTTTTTTTTTAAATTGGTAAAAATTAAAATTTGAACCTATTATCATGTTCTACAACAACGCAAAGTTTTAGAATTTTAAATAAATTATTATGAGCGTGAAAAAAGTTTGAGTGGTTTTCAGAAAAAATTACATGTATTTCCCGTTTAAAATTTCAGTCACCTAGAGGCACGTGTTAATATTCTTCGATTTCCTTCCAATTTTGAGGAAAATTTTTTTTTATGCGTTGATAAATTTTCCGGGTGGTCAAAGAAGATTTGAGGATATCGCCCAAATAAGAATCATCCTACAATAGATGTTTCGTTACGTCCAGTAACGAAATAGAACGAAAGTCAATATTATTCTAAGAGAAAATTACAAATGTAAAAATATAACCTACATTATATTATTTTACTAAAATATATTATTTTGGACAATTACAAGTTGAATTAATTGACTCGACGACGCGATGATTATTGCCTGAAGGAATAACATCCTTAAAGTCTTCATTCAAGGAGACCCATTTACAAAAAAGAACATTTATTCTCATGATATAGAATTTGTGAAAAAGTATCCAAATTATAGGCCAGTATCCAAATTACCGGTCATTGAGAAGGGTAGCGTTCACGTAAAATAACAAAAGGTATCATATATAAAAAAAATTGCAAGAATGCCTAAAGTCTATAACAGAGAAAGTGCTTTTAGTTTCAAATAAATAAATATTGATGAAGCTGAAGACTTATGATAATAAAAAATAAACATAAATAAGTCTTTGTTTCAAGATGCAAAATTGTTAAGCATAATTTACAAATTATTAAGTATAATTTATAAATTTGATACAGGATATAATTTTGAAATTTTATCCCAATACTTAATCTGCATGTGACGAAAGAAGAAAGCGCTTTTGATTCGGGCAATAAATTTGATGTTAAGAGCGGGGCATTTCATTTGGCAAAGCAATTTTGTAATGACGCTTGAAAACGATTGCCCGAAGACGGCACAGGAACTTTAGAAAGATAATACGCATAAGTAGAGCGGCTTTAACCGAGAGCATTACCGTTTACGATAAAATAACAGTGATTACCTTTTGTAGGGAATATACTCGCGTCCCTTGGCTCCTATCATGATCCAGAGATGGCAAGAAGTAAGAAGACACTATTGGATTCCTGAGCTCTCGTATTCGGAGTGATTACACCGATGTTGTTTCACGCCTTCTAAATGCGGATTATTAATCCCCTAAGTAAAGGGTTTTCGAGTTAACACTCCTGATTTTTATCACGCCCTATCATCATTTTTCCCATCATTTATAGGTCTTTAGAATCCAGGGCTCCAGTTGCCTACTCTGTATTAAAGAGTGATTGCCAAAAAGTTGACTATTTTAAGTCCCAGTCCTTTTCCAAATTTCCTTATTGCGATTATAATAAATTTCTAAAATTATCTCAGTAAAGTACTCAGGGGCCGTTTATAAATTACGTAAGGCTGAATTTTGAAATTTCAGCCCACGTAAAAACGTCTGTAAGGGTCCGTAAATATTGAACCTACACAGTAAAAAAGAATACTTAAAATTGTTACACCTTAAAATGGTTTGGATCAAATTCAGTAAAATTTGTCTTAATTTAAGCAATATTGATCTATTTAGTAAAATTTATCTTAATTTAAGCAATATTGGTCTATTCAGTAAAATTTGTCTTAATTTAAGCAATATTAATTTATTCAGTAAAATGTGTCTTAATTTAAGCAATATTGGTCTAAATTTAGTAGAATACCTGAATACCTTAATTTCAGAATTGAGTCTTAAATTCGGATAAATTTTACTGAATTTAATCCAAACCATTTTAAGGTGTAAACATTTTAAGTATTCTTTTTTACTGCGTACCCACCGATTTTATTTTACGTAATTTTTCTAACTACATTTTTTTCAGAAATTTATTACTATAAATCCGTATGAGTTTCAGTGATTTTTAGTGCTGGAGAAATGGTATGTAATGAAACCTTTTGACCACGTACCCCCCCCCCCCACAGTAAGAGAGCATATACAATTTTTAAACACACCCACCTACCCAAAAACCTTACGTAATTTATGAACGGCCCCTAATTGGAAGTAGAAATTATTTTCAAGTAGTGTAAAGCGTATCTTTAATCGGGATTTATTTATTTGGAATTTATTTTGTTCTAAGATCACACTGTCACACTATATCATAAGATCACACTGATCACACTATATCGGGTAATTTAAAATCTATTCAATTTTCAAGTTTCTAATTAATTAATCTATCAATTTTCAACGATTCAGATATGGGGCATTATTTTTGAACTGCCCCAAGTTTAAAAGTGATATCTTCCGATTGCCTTTAAATTTTCAGAGTTTTTTCGCCTATACGATAGTATTTCAACCACCACTTTATAGACTTTTACTTCCATCCCTCTGCGAACTACAGGGGGTGAAATTTTCATCCCCTGGGCAAAACGGGTATTTTCAAATGGTCATAACTTCCTTTCTACGAATGCGAATTGAATTTTCTATGAGTAATTTTTGAAGGGCTTTTCATGCCCTCTCTTATGAAATCCATTGTTTTTAATTTTTTAATTTTCATAAACAAATTACAATGTGAAATATTTATTTTCCATTTTCCACTCTTCGGGTAATTTTGATTTTTCTTGAAGTAATTTTAAAAGAAAGCTTGACTTTTTTCCAATAAATACCTTGGTCGAAATTACGGGACTGATAATAGTTACGCGGTTATGAAATATATCCGAGCGAAACTCTCCCTCGCGCGCTCGGATAGGCCAGCCAGTCCAGCCGGTGCACCGACCGGCGTTGATTCATTCGAATTCGATTCATTCAAAAATAAGTTTGATTGATGCAGAAAAATTTCAAAAATTAGGATTAGCGGATCTAGATGCATCGAAAACTTTCTCATGTGGTTATAAACAAATTAGGGAGCAAAAGTGTTTTTTTAAGGTAGCGTTCACTAATTACCTAATATTTTTTCGACCTTTTGTACTCCCCTCCCCTTCTATTTAATGCTACGCAATTTTTTCATGCTTCCTAGCTAGAATCAACATTCAAGAATTTCAGCCCTGTATTTTCGGGAGAAAAATGATGGATTAACATATTTACTAATGACTTGTGCAAGATTAACATTAATTTGCAATAGTTTAAACTAGACGGCACTCAGAAGGGCAAAAAAGGTGTCTCTGGACAAATCAGTCTACAGGCCATAATTTTAATCTAATTTTAATGTTTTGTTTTAAATCAAAACTAATAAAACTCTCCATAGATCGGTTGCAGCCGATTTTTGAAAAAGACTTTTCAAAATTTTTCATATAAGAAAAAATAGAAAAAAAAATTATTTTTGACAGCACCATTTTGTCAAAAAAATTTTTGTTAATGCTCTAATAACCAGAATCAATGAAACAATTTTCTAGAAATGACTTCAGTGGTATTAGTTGATTAGACAATATTTTTATATTATTATGAACAATTTAGTTAATAAATGTGTTTTGTGCAGAATTAGCTCCTTTTTGTTGCTTGAAACTAATTTTTTTGCGGGAAATGTGGGTAAAATGAAGTTTAATTAAAAACTAAACAAAAGCAAATAATATCTAGTCATTGTTTAAACAAATGTTATAAACAAATTATATTATATATATATATATAATATATATCTATTATATTATTATATATCTATTATTTAATAAATATAATGCGTTTAAAATGCAGGTGTGATTTCAAATATCTTGTCAATGGTATTTTGCAGTGTCAACATGATATTGCACAACAATTTTCAATTATTTAAACAATTTTAATTAACAAATGCATAACTTTGTTTTCACTTCAGAGATTTCGTTTTTGGCCTAAAATAAACTAATATAATTTTGCTTTTGTCCTAATACTGTGGAAAATCACCGTTGCACAGCTATTTTTTATTATTTAAACGATTTTAAATAACAAATAGATAACTTTGTCAGTCTTCACTACAAAGATTTGGATTTTTTCGTAAAAGCAAGTGATATTCTTTGGCCTTAGACTTAATATTGAGGCAAATCTCCATTAAACAACTATTGTTTATTATTTAAACAATTTCAATTGGTAAATGCGATCCCTATTTGTTTCCTGCGATCCTCACTTGTTCTTGATATTCCTTTTATTTGCAGAAATCCTGCAGACTAACATTGTCTACGCTACATGCTTAGTTAAGCTCTCGATTGTTTTCTGCGATCCTTATTTGTTTCCTGCAATCGTCACCTTATTGATTTTATTGAAAAGGAAAACATGGATTCTATCCAAATAAAAAATCGAAAACTCTCTGATATCATGTTTGAATCAAATTCCAAAACTGTCGAGGATCTGCTGAATCGCTTACAGGGAAAATATAGCCTTTCTGCAAATTTACAAGAAATTGTTCGTAAAAAACTAACTCAGTTTTTTGTACCGACTTGTAATAAAAAGTTCAAAGCTTGTATTTGTAATAAGGATAAGTTTGTCGAGAAAAATTCAATCTGATTGGATACTATGTTTAAAGCTTTAGAGGCAGCATTTCCGTTACATCGAAAAACAAAAAGCTTTGAAAAATGTTCTGAAAAAACTAAGAGTAGAAGGATAGAAGCATTAAAAGGATCCATTTCAGAGGAGAACACTGATTTATTTAAGAACTTGCGCACTTTAGACCAAAAAACTGCAATTCCTATTGTTAAAAAAGTCGTTTTGAGTGAAAGCAGACCAGAATTAGAAGTGCAGGAAACAAAAGCGGGAACATCACAAGCTACAAATTCGATGCTATTTACGGATGACGAAGCACTTGCACTTTATACAGATTTGAAATTGTCCAAAAATAAATACGAACTCCTTAGGAAACGTTTAAAAGAGAAAAGCGTTGATGTTCTTCCTCCGTATAAGAAAATTGCAAATGCCAAAACGAAGTGCTATCCACCAAGTTCGACAATTGAAATTAATGAAACAGGTGCTATTCTACAACTTCAGGGATTACTGAACCCTACAGCTGAAAGAATATTGAAAATTTAGGATGTCCCTCTTGATTATGTAAAGAACTTAAAATTAAAAATTAAGTACGGCTGCGATGGGACATCCGGAATAAATCCTTATCAATATAAATCAGAAAATAAGGAAAGTTCTACTTCAAGTTTATTCTTGATGTTAATGGTTCCGCTTTCTCTTCAATCCGCAGGCGAATCGATAAGAGATTGGGAAAACCTTCGAACTTCCTCTCCCAATTCTTGCTTGCCTATATCATTCCATTTTGCACCAGAGACAAAGTATAGAATTTTAAATGAACTTCAGAGCATTAAAAGGCACATCAATCGATTGAGAGCTGATAAAATAGAAATCAACGATACTGTTTATAATGTAGAGTACGAACTAATGTGTACCATGATTGACGGAAAAGTTTGCCAAGTAATTACTGACACTTCTGCTTCATCAAATTGTACTGTTTGTGGCACAAAGCCCTCAGAAATGAACCGTCTACAAACAGTACGAACTAGAGAAGAAAATGTGGGTGCATTCCAGTAAGGGTTACAAACTTTGCATGCATGGAACCGTTTCATGAAATGCATACTACACATTTCTTATAGATTTCCATTTAAGCAGTGGCAAGTTAAAATAGATGTCCAGAAGATACAAAATACAGATACAGAAAAAAAAAGAAGAAAATACAAAAAAGAAGATACAAAATTCGAAGATACAAAACAAATACAAGATGAACTTATACAAGGTGAAATTCGCAAACGCCTCGGTCTAATCGTCAATGTAGTGCAAGGAACTGGTTCTACTAACGAAGGGAACACAGCAAGAAAGTTTTTCAAAAATTTTGAAACAGTATCTGAAATTACAGGAATTGATAAACAACTGCTAAAGAATTTTTACATTATTCTGCAACTTTTGGCATGCGGTAAAGCACTTGACACCGAGCTATTTCACAACTTTGCTACTCATGCTGCAGAAATTTATGTAAAACACTACAGTTGGTATTATACATATGCCTGCTTTAGTACACAAAATTCTCATTCACGGTACTAAAACCATTACTTCTTTCGTGATACCTATCGGGCAATTTTGCAAAGAAGCCCAAGAGGCTAGAAACAAAGATTTTAAACGGTGTAGAGAAATTAACACCAGGAAATCATCTCTGAATAGTATGATAGAAGATGTGCTCCATTTCTTGCTGTTTTCTGCTGACCCCTATTTAGGCAGTTTGAGGAACGTATTCCTAAAGACCGAGAGTCCATTGCTTCCGGAAGCACAAGCTCTGTTTCTTTATCCTCATAATGATGACTCATAACAGTAAACGGGATTAAGATTGCGAATTTCTATTTAATCGAAAATTATCTATTTTGATCTTTGAAATGTTCACTTCATTTGTTTAAACGATTACAAATTGTTGTTTGGCATAAAATTATTACAGGAAAGCACCTACCACACAATATTTTTAGTTGAATCTTCTAAAAACCCAAAATCTTCGTTTTCAAAACAAAGAAATTTATGCACATGTCAACTCAAATTGTTTAAATAATAAACAATAGTTGTGTAATGGAGATTGGACTCAATATTGAGTCAAAGTCCAAAGAATAATACTTGGTTTTACGACAAAATCCAAATCTTTGTAGTGAAAACTGAAAAAGTTATGTATTTGTTAATTGAAATTGTTTCAGTAATAAAAAATAGCTGTGCAACGGAGATTTTCCACAGTATTAGAACAAAAGCGAAATTATATTAGTTTATTTTAGGCCAAAAACGAAATCTCTGAAGTGAAAACTGACAAAGTTATGCATTTGTTAATTAGAATTGTTTATGTAATTGAAAGTTGATGTGCAATATCAAGTTGACACTGCAAAATACCATTGGAAAGATATTTGCAATCACACCTGCATTTTAAACGCACTATACTTATTAAATTATAGCCGAAATGTGAACTTGTTTGTAAGATTTGTTTAAAAAATGACTAGATATTATTTGCTTTTGTTTATTTTCTAATTAAATTTCATTTTACACACATTTTCTGCAAAAAATATCAGTTTCGAGCAACAAAAAAGAGCTAATTCTGCACAAAACACATTTAATAACTAAATTGTTCATAATAATTCAAAAATATTGTCTAATCAACTAATACCGCTGGAGATTATTTCCAGAGAGTTGTTTCACTGATTCTGGTTATTAAAGCGTTAATAAATTTTTTTTTTAACAAAATGATGCTCTGTCGAAAAAAAAATTTTTTTTTTCTTATATAAAAAATTTTGAAAAGTCTTTTTCAAAAATCGGCCCCGACCGATCTATGGAGAATTTAATAAGTTTTGCTTGAAAAAGAAAGCATGTATATTGGATCAAAATTGTGGCCTGTAGACTGATTTGTCCAGAGACACCTTTTTTGCCCTACCGTGTGGCGATGGCATGGCGGTGCTAGGTTCAATGTGGAGGCAGAAGGAATGTGTATTTTAAAAAAAAAATACATAAAAGTGCTACGCTGAAGGGCATAGCACAGTTCAAGAGACTGTACTAAATGAGAAAGATATACTAAATGAGCCCTTAATTAATATGTAAGGCGGATTTGTGTTGGAACAATAGTTTTTGAGTTATGGGTATGGCGGTGCTAGGTTGAATGTTAAGGCAGAGGGCATGTGAATTTAAAAAAAAAATGCTACTCTGAATGGCATAGCACAGTTCGAGTGCCCTAAATGAGCCCTTAATTATTATGTAAGGCTGACTTGTGTTGGAGCAATAGTTTCTGAGATATGAGTATGTCGATGTGAAATTCATGTTGAAAAAATTCATGTGAAACCAGCGCGCCATCGATTTTTGTGAAAAGTTGCAGAGCCCAAAATTTAAGTCTTGCGGCCCTAATTAACCCTTAATGAGCCCTTAATTATGGCATAGTATCATATTCATTTTTATGAAATTTATACAAAATAACAAGTTAGCGACATATGTTACATATTTATAGAATTTTAGGAATAAAAAGTTCATTAAATTTAAATAAGTGAATTATATTTAATTAATTGAATTTAATTAATTGAATTAAATTTTCAATTAAAATTTAATTTAAAAAAAATTTTCTTGTTACCTCTATACAAACGTATAATACAAATGAGAAATTCGAGAAGTATAAAATGACAAGTTGGAGACACGTGTTTAATATTTATTAAAATTGTAGGAATGTAAATTGAATTAAATTAAAATTGTCAAATTCTCTTGAGAATTGATAACACAACAGCAATCGCATACGTGAATAAGATGGGTGGCGTTCAATTCGCAATTTTCAATCGGTTAACTAGAAAGATTTGGCAGTGGGCCGAGAGAAGAAATAACTGGCTGTTCACATCTTATATAGCATCCTCAGATATGGTAATATTGAAGCAGATACCCAGTTACGTATCAATAACATTGATACAGAATGGGAACTTGCACATTTTTCTTTTCAAGATATTATTGATAATTTCGGAATTCCAGAAATTGACTTGTTTGCTTCAAGAATAAATAAAAAGTGTAAACTTTTCATTTCATGGCATACAGATCCGGAGTCCTTTACAGTGGATGCTTTCACTGCTTCTTGGAAGGATTTCTTCTTTTATGCTTTTCCAACATTTTCACTTATTCTAAGGGTTTTACAAAAATTCAAACAAGATCGAGCTTGTGGAATTTTAGTTGTATTTCACTGGCCCTCACAATCCTGGTTTCCATTATTCTCTTCACTTTTAATTACACTAATTGCAGGCACATTATCAGGGAATCATATCTACGAAAAAATTATCCAGAATCAGCATTAGACACACTTATCTCTTCATTGTAAGAATCAACTTTAAAGCAATATAATTCGGCACTCAAAAGTTGTTGGTTATATTGTCAAAGATCTGTTTACAATCCTTTTCAAGCTATGCAAAATGAAGTTATAAAATTTCTTACAGCAAACTTTAAATCAGGATCGTCTTACCGATCTTTAAATTCATATAGATCAGCGACTTCCCTCATCTTAATTGAAGATATCTCACATAGCACTTTTATCAACATATTTTTTAAAGGCGTATTTAAATTAAGACCAACCAAGCCTACATATAACACTACTTGGGACACCTCGCTAGTACTTGATTTTGTAGCAAAATTGAATACCTTAAGAAGATTAACTCTGCGTCAATTAACAAAAAAGGCAATTATTCTTTTAGCCTTAAGTACGGCGCACAGAGCTCAAACTTACTTTAGGACTAGGAAAACAACAAACTCTACTAATATTACCTTATTTTGATAAAAATCCACAATTTTGTGTTGCTAGAACTGTGAAAAATACTTAAAAGTCACAAAATATCGTCGCAACAATATTGAGAATTTGTTCATTACAATGAAAAAACCCTATAAGGTTGTCTCATCTCAAACAATTAGCTGTTGGATTAAAAGTGTTTTAGTTCAAAGTGGAATTAATGTATCACATTTCACAGCGCATTCCACTAGACATGCAGCATCCTCAAAAGCTTTGACTACAGGTGTTGACTTAGATACCATTCGAAAGACAGCTGATTGGTCATCTAAATCTGAAGTTTTTGCGAAATTTTACAATAGACCTACCAAAGAAAATAATCCTTTTGCACGTGCTATTTTACATTAGGAAAAAATGTATACATTTTTCAATAAATCTTAAAAATTATAAAGTACAATATATTTTCTCAAGCATAGGTTGTATATAAGATAAAATACAAAAATTGAAACAGCTCTAAACATCTACCCTGTGTAATCTCGAAGAACGAGGGTTGAAATATAATTGATAACCAAACGAACTTACCTGAAGTGAAGTTCGATTATGATTATATAAAACCCTCGTTCGAGATGATTACATCCGACCCATACATAACACATAACTTATTTCTATATCCCTACATTTACAAAAGCGTGTGTTACAATTTTTGTAAAACTTTAAACTAAATGAGGTAGCGTGGCGGGAAGCTCGGCTGCGCAAATTCAAACTTTTTTCGGTCTCTGAACGTCGTGACATCTAGCGTGCAGGAAGGTAATGTGTTCTTGTGTAATTGTGTAATCATGTGTAATCATCTCGAACGAGGGTTTCATATAAAAACTATAGTAAAATCCTAGTAACCATTACCAGTTTTTTTTTCTGTGTAGAAGCAGGGAAAATATAACAAAAATTAAATTCAATTTACTTTTAAAGAGGCGACAATACATTAGTTCGAAAAAATTTATTTGGGTTCAAATTATTTGACTCTTGACATTTATTTGACGTTTCGTGTTTTTTCTTTAATTTTATCAATAAATCGTAATTTTTATTCAATCTCAATTAACAATAGCTCATTCTATTCTTTGGTATATTCTCTACAATTCTATTCCTTGAATTTTTTTATACAAATGATTTGTTTAGAAACTGTAGACTGTAAAAAATTTGTTTATTCAACAAATTCTAAACAATTTTTTTCCGCAAAAATCGTATGAGAAGATTTGTAGAGAATGTTCTAATGAACAAAATGAGCTATTTTTTATGAAGATTTAAAAAATTATGATTTTTTGATAATATTAAAGTAAAAACACAAGAAGTCAAAAAAATATCATTAGACAAATAATTTTGACCCAAGTCAATTTTTTCTAAAGAATGTATTGCTGCCCCTTTAAAAGTATATTGAAGTTAATTTTTGTTCTATTTTCCCTGCTTCCGTAAATCGCTCTTTAATTTGAGGTTATGTTAATGGGTCGTGTCTCCTTAAAGAGAAAGGAGCGCCACCTTATATTTTGCTTTTTCTATATTTTGCACAAATATAAAACAGATAAGTATACGTTGAATTAAATTTCAAGTGTTCAAATTTCTTTCCGGTTATAACATAATCCGAAAATCAGCAACGTACGTCAGCTTATTTTGTTATAAAAATTGTTTAAAAATCAAAACTTTTATTCGCTTTGGGCACTTTCACAGTACACAGGATACAAACACGAGTGCATGAATGGCATGTCGTATGGTCACGTGATGCGGTAACGCACCAAAAAGTGCGGGACTACTTGCGAAAGGAAAGGCACCAATCAGAACAGAAAATGATAAAATTACTGTAGTTGTGAGAGCCACAACACTATGGTTGTGAAAGTCACAACACTATGGTTGTGAGAGCCACAACACCGTAGCCAAGAGCGCGTGGTTGTGGCAACTACGCGCGAAAGGAAGGGCAACATTCCCAACGAGTAGGGGTGCAAACACTGAAGTTGTAAGAGCCACAAAACCGTAGCCAAGAGCGCTGTGTTGTGGTAAATATTTCATTTTGATCTTAGAACACATAGACGGAGAACTGGCAGCATGAATTTCAATGTGACTCGGTACAAGCAAAATTTTTACCTGAAAAAGTTCGACTCATGACGCCGGACGTGAAATCGAACGTCTGCCTGGGCGGTTAGGAAGACATATGCGAGGGTGGGCGGTCAAACATGAAAATTTTGTTAACAATTAACGTCATTAGTACAAGCTTGAAGTTTAGTGTACATATAAAATATGACGTCAAAAAGTGGTTTGTCCATTGACAAACCATTTTCTGGAAAACAAACTGCCATCAGACCGCGTGGGAGTCGCGGAAAATTTGGGAAAATTAACGTGATAAGGTACAAACTTGGAATGAATGTGTATGCATTGTTTATGCATAGAGTTAACGTTATGCAAAAAGGCATATCAAAAAGTGAAAGATAACCCCTTGACAGACCGCAATTAAGTGCGCGCGGTGAGAAGTAACGTGATAAGTTACAAACTTGAATTCAATTTTTATACACTGCATATCCATAAAGTTAACAATAGGAACAAAGGCAGACCAAAACGTGGAAGATAAGCCCTTGGCAAACAACGATTAAGTCCGCGCTGTGTCTAAAGCATTTGGTTTTACTTCTTCAATTTGCACTTTCTTTTATAATGAAGTTTCAATTATAAATAAATTACAAATAAATGAAAACAAATTATTTATGTTTTATAGTAGAATTATTAATGTTTTGGAATTTGTATACTAATCTTATATGAGGATCAAATTAAATTACATTAATACAGCTGCATTAAGGAGTATCGAAAGAGGCTAGATAGTGAAGTTTCGAAAGTAAATTTAAAATATGTTCTAAAGAAACAAAAAATATGTTTTCTGTACAAATTTCAAACCCTCTAACCTCTATTAATTTACGAGAAATTTGAGTTTGAAAATCATTATTTTGGCATGTATCTTATAGAAAATACTTCGCGCTATCTCACGTTTTGATTTTTTGTAACGCCAAAATCCAACTTTGGGAATTGAAAATGATACCACTTAAGCATTGAAATGTTTTCTTCAATTATATAAAGTTTAATAATGAGGTACTGATGCAAATAAGAAATATATTTTAATAACAATATGCTGAACATAACTAAATGTAAATAACGAACGTAGCTAAATATTAAAATAAATTAAAACACAACTGCGATCATTGGCAAGCATGAGAAATCATGAGTGAAGTAAAAAACTTCTTGTAATTTTTTAGTAGAATCCCAATCGGAATCTGAATCATCAGGTTCTTCTCCGCTAATGAGTTCGACTTCGGTTTCAGATGCATTAGCGCCAACTGGAAAAGAAATAAAAAAAGATTTAAATAAAGAAGGTTATGGAAAGAATATATTTATAATTATGTCTAAGAATTGAATTTTTTACCTTCATCTTCATCGTCCATCACGACATCTTTAATTGTTGGTGGTACCTGAAGTCCCTGAAACCACTGGAAATCATATTTTTCATTTGCTTTGATCCACCCATATTCATCGGGTGTTAGTAGTGTGGGAATTTTTCTGTAGGCATTCCTCCAAAGTGTTGAGATGTAAACTGTTCTTAAAAGCTGCTGTTCAACTCAGGTTTGCATGGAGGCTTTTCTGAAAGATCTCGTTGACATTTTTCATTTTGTACGTTCGAAGAAATAGTGCATATCATGCAATGTTGACGTCGCGGATTGATTTTAAGGCGAACATGTCGCAGATGAATTTTTTTAGGATGCTAAATAAATCTTTTTTACTACGAGAATTATCGCATATGTCTGCGAATGCTTTTTGATATTCAAGTGAAAATTCAAAAATTTTCACAGGTCGTTGTTTCCCTCTTCATACAAAATGAAAAATGTCAACGAGCCCTTCCAGAAAAAAAAATATTAAAAACTTGGACGCCTCCTTATTGCCTCCATGCAAAGCTGAGTTGAGACAGCAGCTTTTAAGAACAGTTTACATCTCAACACTTTGGAGGAATGCCTACAGAAAATTTTATGTTAGTTAAGTAAAGTTTGCAAATATAAAGTGAAATGTATTATTTACTTAAAAGTTCCGTAAAGTTTTAAATGAATTGTAGAGAAAAATTGCTTTTGATTATGTTATTATCTCCTCCATATTGTATGAAAAGTTATCCACTGTAAACGAGCTTTTCATTTTTGCTACGTTAGACTTTATTTGACAGTTGGGTAAACCGACGTCGCACGGCATCTCCCACCACCTCCTTAGTCTTTTAGGATCGAATGCAAGTATTGAGCACCTCGAAGATATTTAACAATTTTTTAATTTGGAAGAAGGTGATAAATTTTTAACTTATATATATAGTAATATATAGTATAGTATACACTGACTAACGGATTGACAGCACAGCTCGGGGGTAGAGTGTCATCGACCCAATTCAGGAGCGCGTATATAGTCTCTGAACGTACAAAAGTAAATGC
>JBAGKK010055084.1:0-11727 GCA_037177015.1 Euceroptres primus
GATTTCGTAGAAAAAACTTTATTTATTCCATCATAAATACCTGATATGGATAATTGTTTATAAAACTTACTTATAAAGTAAGAAATTATTTATGAACATTCATTAATTCAACTAAAAAACTCTTTTCGCCCATAAATTGTTCAAATTTAGTGCGAATCAAGTGATGAATCGCTGCCAATCCGCACGAAACCATTTTCAATCACTGATTTGTTTATAACAAATTCAATAAATTTTTAAACATTTGCGTTGCTATTGGACGTCTTTTTTTGGATTCAACTAAAAAATTCTTTTTGACCTTAAATTGTTCAAATTTAGTGCGAATCAAGTGATAAATCGTTGCCAATCCCCACAAAATCATTTTCATTCACTAATTTTTTTATAACAAATTCAATAAATTTTTTAACATCTGCGTTTCTATTGGACGTCCTTTTTGGATAGTTGCTTCATGTTTTTTAGCTATTTTTAAATGACTCCAAGTATTTGTTAAAAACCGATACACTTCAAAAGTCAACTTTTTTTTCATTTTTGTTATTAAATAAAAAAAATAAAAATGTTTTTCAAAAATCTGCCATGACAGTTCGATGCAGGATTTTATCAGGTTTCATTAAAAAAAAAAGTTTAATTCGGATAACAATTATCTTCTGAAAATCAATTGGTCCATGGACGTTTTTTTTGCCTCACAGTGAAGTGGTGCACAGTGGGAAGAATCGGGAATTTATTATTCATAATGCTTTGCAGTCTACAATTCTTGACCGATTTTGATGTTTTTTTTTTTAAATGCTCAGGATTAATTCCTGCAGAATGACTTCAGGCCCGATTTTTTAATTTCATGCTGTGGAATTTATTATTTAAACAAACAGAACGTCAAAATTGGACATTTTACGAATATTATTTTTTTCCTCCGAAGAAAAGACTTAAAAAAAGTCGCTATCTATCAGAATTATTGTAGAAACACTTTAGGAACATAAATATTCAGTTTAATACCTAAGCCAATTGTTATAAACAATTTATATAAACAATTATTTCATATTTTATATTTAAAAAACTTTATCTTGATTAAAAATGCCTAAATATCTCGTAGGAATAGTATTTAGAATGGAAAATAACCATTAGTTAACAATTACCATTATTATAAATATTCTAATAAACAAATCGTATTTTTTTTCGAAGAATTGTTTTTCTCATCAAACAACTTTCCAATTAATTCTAAATTATAATAAATAGCTGCAGAAAAATATAAATGTTAACTATTTGTATTTTTAATAACAATATTATAAACAAATTAAAGAATTTAACATTTTCCATCGGGAAAAAATGATTTTTTCTTTTAAATCATGTTGCAGCTATCTCAGTGGTTATCAAGACGTAAGATTGCTATAGATGACTGTTTATTTAAAATATTGTTAATAACAATAACAATTGCGACTTGTTGCCACACTTTCTTGATGAAATATAACCATTGAGATAGCTGCAACATAATTTAGCAGAAAAAATAATTTTTTCCTGATGGAATACGCTAAATTTTTTAATTTATTTATAATATTGTTATTAACAATACAAATATTTAAGATTTATATTTTTCTGCAGCTATTTATTAAAATTTAGAATTAATTTGAAACTTCTTTGATGAGAAAAACAATACTTCGAAAAAAACACAATTTGTTTATTAGAATATTCATAATAATGGTAATTTTCCACACAATTTGTTTATAAGAATATTTATAATAATGGTAATTTTCCACACAATTTGTTTATTAGAATCTTTATAATAATGGTAATTTTCCACACAATTTGTTTATTAGAATATTTATAATAATGGTTATTTTTCATTCTAAATACTACTCCTACGAGATATTTAGGCATTTTTAATCAAGATAAAGTTTTTTGTTGCAGTTGAGCGCCATATGAAAATAATTGTGTATATAAATTGTTTATAATAATTGGCTTAAAACACAAACTGAATATTTAAGTTTCTGAAGTGTATCTGCAATAATTCTAATAGAGAGCGACCTCTCTTAAGTTTTTTCTTGGGAGAAAAAAAATAATATTCGTAAAATGTCCAATTTTGACGATCTATGTGTTAAATAATAAATTCCACAGAATGAAAATAAAAAATCGGGCCGAAAGTCGTTTTGCAGGAATACCTGCAAAACCTAATCCTGAGAATTTTATATATAAAAAAAAAAAAAACATTAAAATCGGTCAAGAATTGTAGGCTGCAGTGGATTATAAACAGTAAATTCCCGATTTCTCCCACTGTGCGGTGGCGACATTTTGTTTCACAAATATAATTTTATTCATTTTTGATTTTAAAAAAAAGTAAACAGGAGAGGCCAAGTGTATCTGTCTAAAAAACGTATAAGTTTTCAGGAAATATAAATTCTAAAGTTCTAAATTGACCGTTTTGCCCTTTTAATTAAATTTAGCTTCTCTAAAAACTGGAATGGATAAATAACGGTGCACCTAGTACATTCTTCGCAATGATTTCCGCGAGTAAGAATATAACTCTATCTAGTGAGTAGTTGAGAGAAAATGTATTTATAGACTTATGTGTATGTGTGAGGGTCCAGAAAGGACCGTTTCTCAGATGCATACACCTGTTAGACTCCTGACTCATTCCTGGGCCCTAAGGGCATTCAGGGTTCTGGACCCACTTTGCATTCACCTTTCTATGCTATTCTCGTTCGTGATCTTTTTAAATCTCAAGGCTGATCTACTAAATATTGATACTAGATTATTTCCGACCTTGAAGATCAAGGAATTAGTATTAACTGAATATTTATTATTTTATTTGTAACATCAGATTAAAAAAATTTAACTGTATAAAAAAAGGGGAGACCGAGTACAGATTATCTCACAGTTGTTATCGCAGCTACTGCATTAATTAATATTAATATTAATAATACAGGGGGTCTACTCAAATCATGAAAAAAAATTCCCTGACTTTCCTAGGGTTTTTACAGGTATCTTCAGATGTTTTTAGATTTAATTTTTCTTAAGCCATTCAACTATTAAGTATCGCATTTTTAAAGCATTTCTAACCCTATACCCCTTCAAAGGGGGTAAGTAGTAGTAATAATAATAATAATAATAATAATGATAATAATAATAATAATAAAATAATACTTAAAAAACCCCATTTATTATCACAGAAAATCGGAAGGTATAACTTAAACTCCCTAAGTAGAATAATCCAACAAAATAATAGTCTTTTGTTTTTTATTAAAATTTTAATACCCTTTGGATATCAAAATTCTAAGAAAAAAGTTAGTGTCATTATTGGATAATTCCGCTGAAGATTAAAGTTATACCTTCCAGAAATAAATCCAGAAATTCCGTAATAAATCCGGAAAATGATTACAGTGAATGATTACATTGTAGTTACTTAAATTTATTAAATATCAAAAATACATTTTTTTCCCTTAAATAGGTTAAAAGCTATGAAAATTCTATAAAAAATAAGCCCAAGATAAAGTTATTTTGCCAATTTTTTGGAAGATGTTTCAATAATAGAGCAAATTTCAATTTTTTCTTAAATCTTAAATAACACAGTTTTCAATGTTCTTGGGCTCATTTTAAAGGTAAATTTCTATAGAATTACATCAAGTTATCACCATTATTGTGCTATTGTCTTACATGTAGAATGTGAAAGTTGTAACAAAAAAGTTGTAAAAATTAAAAAATATCTCGTCTGTAGGTAAATAACAATAGAAATCAAGTGAATATATATTTTAGATAAATTTGATAGAAAATGATTACTTATTTCACATATTTTTAAAAAATATATGTTCCAGCAGAAAAAATATTTAAAATTGTCCAACTTTTTGTTCCAAATTTAACATCTCGCACCATGTAAGCAAAAATTGCACAATAATGGTTATAAGTTGATGCGATTCTGTAGAATTTTCCCTTAAAATGAGTCCAAGAGTATTGAAAAATGTTTATTATATCAAATGTTATTTAAGATATAAGAAAGGCAGTGTCTACAGTTTTACGGAAGTTTCCGTAAAAATAACACATAATATAGTCCGGGCCGAGGTTATTGTTACAGAATTTTCCGTAAGAATAGGGTTTTTACAGGTATCTTCAGATTTTTTCAGGTTTAATTTTTCTTAAGTCATTCAACTATTAAGTATTGCATTTTTAAAGCCGCACGCCTTTAAAAGGGGGAAATAATAATAATAATAATTAAATAATAATAATACTAAAATAATACTTAACCCCATTTATTATCACAGAAAATTGGAAGGTATAACTTTAATTCCCAAGTAGAATAATCCAACAAAGTAATAGTCTTTTGTTTTTTTTTAATTTTTAATACCTTTACGCCTTCAAAAGGGGTAAATAATAATAATAATAATAAAATAATACTTAAATAACCCTATTTATTATTACAGAAAATCGAAAAGTATAACTTTAAACCCAAGTAGAATAATCCAACAAAGTCTTTTGTTTTTTTTTAAATTTTAATATCGTTTTCAGTAGCAAAAATTTTTTTTTTTAAAGTGAGTGTCATTATTGGATTATTCTGCTGAAGATTAAAGTTATACCTTCCAAAAATAAATCTAGAAATTCCATATCCAGAAAATGATTACAGTGAATGATTACATTGTATTTACTTAAATTTATTAAATATCATAAAAAAAGTTTTATTCTCTTGAATAGGTTTGAAAGCTATCAAAATTCTGTAAGAAATGAGCCCACGATGAAGTCATTTTGTTAATTTTTTGGAAGATGTTTTAAAAATAAGCTATTGTTACAGAATTTTCCGTAACAAAAGCCCGTCCTCCTTTTGTATGCTTTTGTATGCTAATTGTATGGGAATTTTCGTAACAATCCTCGACTTTTCAAAAAAAAAAATTGAAATTTGCACTATTTTTGAAATTTCTTCTAAAAATCTTGACAAAATGATTTCATCTTGTGCTCATTTTCTACAGAATTTTGATAGCTTCCAAATTATTCTAGAAAACAAATTTTATCTATATTATAATTAAAATAAAGAAGACTTCTTAAAAAATGTTATTTATATTATAATTAAAATAAAGAAGACTTTTTAATTTTAATTTTAATCATAATCTTAATCTTCGAAAAACAGGTGGTCCCACAAGTCTGATCGGTAATGTGTTTAGTACATTTTTTGTCAAAATCTACAGTTTCTTCTTTCTGTTAAATTAATATTTTTTTCATTTAAGAATAATAAAATTTCGCGAGTTTATTATAAATAATCTTTTCCTTAGTCCTTGTTAATATCTAAATCGTTATTCAGTTTTGTATTACAACGTAAAAAAAATTTTTGACACAGTGTGCGTAAAATGAGTTTTACACACCCATATTAGTGTGTAAAACGGCTTATTACACACCTACTAATATGGGTGTGTTAAAAACGCATTTTTCACTGTTTCAAAAAATATCGTATGCAACTCGTGCAACTCGTGCGTGCGGTTTTACACACATGTTGCATAATATACTATTAAGTACACACACAAAAATTTCCTGACTTAAAAAAAAAATCCCTGACTTAAAAAAAATCCCTGGCTTCAAAAAAATCCCTGACTTTAAAAAAAATTCCCTGACTTTCAAAAAAATTCCCTGACTTTAGAAAAAATTCCTTGACATTTACAAGTTTTTCCAAGTATATAAGAATTCCCTGACAATTTCAGATTGTTTAGGTGAGTAGATACCCTATATTAATAATAACGAAAATATTAATATTAATAGCTACAAAGTAATTTATAGAAAATTATAATTCTGTTACTTA
Organism: Euceroptres primus; assembly: GCA_037177015.1. NCBI lineage: Eukaryota > Metazoa > Arthropoda > Insecta > Hymenoptera > Figitidae > Euceroptres > Euceroptres primus. The sequence goes on from JBAGKK010055084.1 coordinate 5,759, forward strand.
AACATTATAAAAGTGTTAATAATTGCATGGTATAATAAATTACAAGATCAAATTTAAATTTTAGTAAATGAGAAAACTAATTTACCATATTCGGATGAAAATTCGATTAAGTCATTGAAAAAAGAGGATAAAAATTAAAGAGAAATATTGTTGGAAAAAACGGGTGTGCCGCTTTTTCTGCCGATAATTCTGCCAGCCACGTGGTCCCGGTTGAATATGACGTCACTTCATTGATAGAGGCACCCACATTAAAGACGCATGACCCGCAGATATTGTGCACGTGCGTGTATGAATTTACTACGTTCAGAAACGTTACACAGCATATATCTAAAAGAATATATACGTATATGCACCTATGGGTGTAAAAGCGCTCCCATAAATTTCCGGTTGAGCTATTATTATTGCAGTTACAAGATCAATGGTATAAATAATCACATTAAGTGGTGCTTAAAAAAATTATAGATTTGCGTTTTTAATAACCGTATAAAAATAGTAACTGTATTTTATTATTATTATTTTATTATTATTATATTATTATTATTTTATTATTATTACTTTTAAAAACTGTATTTTTAAAACTTAAATATTATATTTAAAAATGTCTTATTTAAAATGATTAGTTATCATTTAAGATAAAATTTCATTCGGGAGAATAATTTGATTCTTGTTTAGAGCAAATTTGATACTGTTCAGAAAATTTATATTTCGATTTCGAATGGTTTTTAGTCGTCCAAACATAAAATGGTAGAATAATCAGTAAAGAAAATTGATTGAAAAATCGAAAAAGCTAGAGGATTTATTGAGTCTTAATTATATAAGCCATTTTTTACCCATTATATATTTGAATATTCAATTCATAATATTATGTGTCCAAAAAAATGTGAAATTACAGAAAATTATTTCCGGAGTTATTATACATTTTTAAAAAACTTGAAGTTTTCATTATTTCTTCAATTTCTTTTTACAGAATTGCCGAAACAATTTCATCTTGGACTGATTTTGCACGGAATTTTTGCTTTAATTAAATTTTGCACGGATTTTGCTTTAATGAAATTAGATAGAAAAAATTGTATCTTTTATTTGAACAAAATTATGATAACAATTGTCACCTACTCTGAATCTGGATCCGTTAAATTTAACTGATAATCTATTAAACTATGGCTGACTTTCTGCTTTAGCAATCAGTCAAAATTCATTGATATTCAGTTAAACCTTTACTGACATTCAGTCAAAATTTCACAGATTTGCAGTCAAACAAGTTACTGAAATAGTCATCGAAAAATTAACTGATTTTTCAGTAAGCAACATAACCTCAAAGTGAGGTTTGACAAAATAGTGAATTTTAAATGAAATTTTAGTTAAATTTTCACTGAATGAATCAGTGACTGACTTTTTGCTTCTGAATCAGTTAGTTTTTACTGATTTAGATTTAGAGAGTAGGGAAAGTGGGTTTCTGGATAATTTCGGCCAGTAGTGTATCTTCACAATTTATACACAATTTATCAAGAAAATTAGTTTCTCTCGAAGAAGTGGTGAGAGAATGTACACATCTGGTACATGGAGGCGTCTTTTGAAAGGCACTCAATAAAATTACAGCATCCTCTCACTTCTCTGGCGATTTCTCGGGGCCTCAGGGGCCCCTCCATTGACACCTGGGAATTGAGCACGATTCTGGAGAACCATAAGATTCGACAGATTGTAAATCTCCACCTCCGGTCTTTCCAGTGTCGACGATCGCCTTAATGAGAATCAACGCCTCCAGGTTTTCTTAAGGCCCTCGCCATTTGGGCCCCGATTCGAATTTTGATTCCGACCTTCCTCAAAAGCAACGACGAATTTCTAATTTTAAGTGGTCGCTTCATCTCCAGAAGATTTCTGACCGAGACTGTTAAAACCTATTATATATCCTCGGAATTGCGTTAATTAACGCTCGAAAATAATTAGACACTCGACCGAAGTTGAGAACACCGAGGGATATAAATTTTGGTAGAAGATCTAATCTTTTATTGTCGAGACAAGGATGCTAGAAACTTGGAGGCGACATGAAAAATTTGCACTTTTTTCTCGTTAAATTGCTCTCTTCAAAATTGTCGACTTGATTTATAATGTTAGGTTAAAATTTATTTAACCTGAAAAGTTTTAATTACGTCACACAGTGTGGCCAGAAGCATTTTTTGTGGACTAAAGTCTGTCTACAAATCAATTTTCAATGGATTTTGATGTTTTTTTAAAAATGACTTTGACTCAAATTCACTTTGACCAAACTTAAATTTTTTATTTAACAAAAAATAAACAATATTTTTTTCCTAACTTTTCAGATGTACCATTTTTTTAACATGTTCAAATTGACTAAAGAGGAGTTTAAGTCAGTGTAATAATAATTTCTAGTAGGTTAGAGTAAGAAAAAATTGTTTCTAATGTTTTAAACAAATTAATGAACAAAACCATTTTCTCGTAATTCGCAATGCTTAGTTGTTTGAAATTCATAGTTTTTATATAACATAGAGAAATTAATGCTTAATTTATAAATTTATAAAACAATTTCAATTAAATTTCAATTAAATTCAATTTAAAACAATTTCAATTTTAAAACAATTTTTATAAACAAATACACAGTTTTCTTATGTCATAATGAATAGGCTCAAGTTTTTTTGCAAAATCAACCAAAAATTTCTTGTCAACAACTCCTTGCTATTATTTTTTTTATAAATTAACATCTGTTAATTATTTAAGCAATATTCATAAACGAATTTACATTTTCAACATTATTCCATGAATAGGCCCAATTTCTTATGCGGAACCAACTAAAAAAGCATTGCTAGTAATTCCTGGCTGTAATTTTGTTCAAACTGATAAAAATATTAATTATATAAACAATTTTTTATAAGTAAATGCACATTTTGACCATTTTGAAAAGAACAGGCTCCATTTTCTTAGCGAAATCAACTAAAATTGTTTTAACAATGACTCTTTGCTATGATACTTTTCCAATAGACAAGAAAAGTTAATTATTTAAACAATTCTTATAAACAAATGTACATTTTAGCCACTTTTGCATGAATAAGCTAATTTTTTTCGTGGCACAAACTAGAAATGTCCTACCAATGACTCCTTCTTGTCATATTTATCCAATTAACAAGAACTCTTGATTATTTAAACAATATTTATAAACAAATTCATATTTTCATCATTTTTTTTACGAATAGGTCCGATTTTTTTGCGGAACCAACTAAAAATGTATTTCCAGTGACTCCTAGCTGTAATTTTGTTTAGATTGATAAAAAATATTAATTATTTAAGCAATATTTATAAATATTTATAAAATTTTTTTAAATAATCAACACTTTTTTAAATTAGAAAAATATAACAAGAAGGAATAATTGGCAAGACATGTTGATTCCGCAAGAAAATTAATATTTATCATAGAAAAATGGTCAAACTGTGAATTTGTTTATAAATATTGTTTAAATAATTAACATTTTTTAAGTTAGAAAAATATGACAAGAAAGAATAATTGGCTAGACATTTCTTGTTGATTTCGCAAAAAAAAAACTAATATTTATCATAGAAAAATGATCAAATCGTGAATTTGTTTATAAATATTGTTTAAAGAATCAACAGTCTTATTAGTTAGACAAATATGACAAAGAGGAGTCATTGGTAAGATATTTTTAGTTTACTCCACAAAAAATTAAGCCTATTTATGCAAAAGTGGCCAAAATGTAAGTTTGTTTATAAAAATTATTTAAATAATTAACTTCTCTTGTTCATTGGCAAAGTATTATAGCAAAAAGTCATTGGCAATACATTTTTAGTTGATTTCACTAAGAAAATGGAGCCTATTATTGGAAAAACGTTTAAAAATGCATTTAACTGAAAAGATTGTTTAAATAATTAATATTTTGTATCAATCTTAACAAAATTAGAGCTAGGAGTCACAATACGTTTTTAGTTGGTTCTGGAAAAAAATCGGACCTTTTTGTGGAATAATGTTGAAAATGTGAATTTGTTTATAAATATTGTTTAAATAATTAACCGTTGTTAATTTGAAAAAAATGACAGCAAGGAGTCTTTGGTAAGACATTTTTGATTGATTTTGCAAAAGAAATTTTGCCTATTCATTGTGACATAAGAAAACTGTGTATTTGTTTACAAAAATTGTTTAAATAATTGCCAAACAGCAGCTATGCCAAACTAATCGCAATTATGCATTAATTTCTCTTATATTTTTTATAAAAACTATGAATTTCAAACATCTAATCATTGCAAATCACGAGAAAATGGCTTTTGTTCAATAATATGTTTAAAACATTATAAACAATTTTTTTTCTTACTCCAACTTACTGGAAATTATTACTAGATAATTATTACACTGACTTAAACTCTTCTTTAGTCAATTTGAAGATCTTAGAAAAAGTTACATTTGAAAATTTAGCAAAAAAATATTGTTTATTTTGTTGTTAAATAAAAAATTTTTGTTTGGTCAAAGTGAATTTTCTGCACCGACTCGTTATACCTGGAAGCCTTACGGCCATTTAAAAAAAAATCATCCAAATCTTTTTGAAAAAAGACTTGTAAACAGACTTTTATCCACAAAAAGTGCTTTTGGCCACAATGTGCGTCAGTTCTGTGGATTACGAAATCTATGATTTAGAGTTCGTTATCATTTCGGGAAGTTAATTGTATTTTTGAAGCAATATTTCAGTTAAAAAATACTGGTCGATAGAATAATAAAAACATTTTTTTACACTCAATTATTGTTAAAGCAAAGGAAAAAAGTTTTTTTTTACACTCAATTATTGTTGAAGCAAAGGAAACAAATTTTGAATCTTGAGAACCAAATTTCTAGTTTTATAAAAAATATGCCTTTTAGCAAACGAATTCATTTTGAATTCGCAGTTCTTGTCAAAGATTTAAATAAAAACTGAATAAAAGTATATTAATAAATGTCAAAAATAGAGTGATATAAAAATTTAGAAAGTGCTGTCGAGGTCTGATGAGTAAAATCGTAGAGCAGACAGATAGTGAAACATCCGGGTGTTTATCAGCCCCACATATACCCTGGCCTCGTCGACGTTAGCCTTTCATATTTTTTTTTCCTATTTTTTTAATGCACCACCGACGCTTAATAATTAAATTAACCGAGCCTGGTGCTAATTGGCAAAAGCGAAGCGAGTGTTACACTTTTGTGTAAGTAAAAATAATGTAAGTTTCTATCCTCATTCTGCCTTCCTCTTTTCTCTGCTGGAAGCAATTTAAGGGTCTCTTTTTATTCTAGGCCCCGAGGTCCTTGACAAAGGAAAAAAAAAAAAAGAAGGAAGGCACCCTTTCACATCCAAACTGCTCCCGGGAGTCTTTTTAGCTTCAGCTTTCGACTCTCAGAGCCCGAGAGAGTTATGAAATATTCAAACAAAAACCTGGTCTCTACAAATAGCCTTTCCTTGTTTGTATACTTCGTTTAATGCGTTATGGTTATACTTAAGGACTCTTTGCTTTTTGGTCCTCTTCTCAGGTGAAATATGAATATGAATTTTCAAATTGTATGTACCCACTCGAAGAAGAGTTTGGAAGAATGAAAAAAAGGAGTAAAGTGTTAATGAAAAGTAGTTATTTAAGTGGTTTTGGTAATTGGAATTGAAATTTTTGAAAGACTTTTGTAATTTAGGATTCCTGGAAGATTTTAGGCAGGTGGAAGTCTCAATTTCGAATCATGTGATCATTTCTTATCATGTGCTTTATGGTTTTCGTCAGAAAATTTAATTTTGAATTTAAGCCTTAATCACTTAGGTATACCCTAACCTGGAACTCTCATCAAGATTTGAAAATGGAATCAGTCTATAAAACAAATAAAATACAATATATATTTTGAACATGAATTCAGACAAAAAACCAACCAAATATAAAAAACCAATTTTGTTGGGTATCACCAAAAACCTTACCAAATATAAAAAACCAATTTTGTTGGGTAT
>JBAGKK010055194.1:0-28157 GCA_037177015.1 Euceroptres primus
TGTTCAAAATTATGCTCTGAAAAAGTGAATTTTATTTCATCTTTTTATTTAACTAGCCTTTGGTAAACCGCAATTGATTTTCATTTACCAAAAAATCAAAGGCCTGTGCAATAGAACGTTTAAAACTCTCGTTAACGAGTTTCCAAGCAGTTGTCCAAATGTTTGTTTTTAGTTTTAAGAGATCCAAAATTCCCATTAATTGAATTTACCCATTTGTGTCAAAAAGTTTCTTTTTAGATTCATTTTCCTAACTATTTTATTCATAAAAGCCAGCTTTTAGAATAGCTATTCAAGTTTCGTGACCTCGTTTTCTTGCCAATGTGCCTTTCTCTCTGATGGATATTCTTTCATAAAATGTTGCTTTAACCGAAATGACTATTCTATTGTGCTTATTTGGTATAGGTACGTCCAGAATTATTTAGTATTAAAGAAGAATCAATAAAATTATTATTATTTAATGAACCAATTTCTTTTAACCATATCAAATCAAATCATATATCCTCTCAAACACATCATTTCGTATTTTTTAATACCGCAGAGTGGGGCTATTCGTGCATGGTGGGGCAAAAAGGTACGACTCACTTTAATTATGTTGTTTAATATGATAATGTGAATCAAAATAACAATCTGCTAGCATATAAGATTCAGAAGGACTTTTTTTTACTGAAGATGATGAAGGAATTTTATGCGACCTCTGTACAAGCATTAAAAAATGTTCAAATATATGGGTGCATTTTAAAAAATTGATGGCAAAAAATCTTTGTATCAGTTCAATAGTTTAAAAGTAATGAAAAATTCTAGGTTACCTGTGCTTTTTTCAAATGTAAGTGATAAAAGGAATTTTTTCATAAATGCGAGTTTTTGCTTTCATTAATTAGTTCAAAAGTGATATATGAAAATTCGAAGATCGGTGATACAATTCGGCTGGTTCAGCAAGTTATGATATGTGCTAACTTTTCAGTTTTCGAATTTTATGAATGAAATGACGAAGTCAGTCATTTGTTTCTTTTTTAATTATTTCTTTTTTAAAAAGCTAAGTTGAAATAATATTTCACAATAACTGATAGTTTTCGAAATTTAACTGTATAAAATTACCTGTCAGAAATCTAACCTCACTTTTCAGTTTTTATTATTTTCGATTTAGTAACTCAATCGACGACAGAATCGAGTTTTTATGCTGCATTTTAAAGATCTTAATATCAATTGTAAGTGAAAATTTTATCTCTTAAAATTTCTCTGTAATTATTAGTATTTTAATATAGAGCTAATTTTTTGCTTCCAAGAGAAAATTTGTATCACCTAAATCATAGATTATAGATCAGTTAAATTGTTAAATTAAATGGTTAAATATCACCTTAGAATCTTGGACGGATATTAAGGGTGAAAATCAAAACGTTAATATTCACCTAATAAATTTTTTAAAAAAAGTACTTCAAATTTGATTAAAGCACGTTTTTTCTGTTCGTGTGCATCTGAAATATGACGTAAATAGTAGAGAACAAGACCTAAAAACGTATTTAGAATTTATTTATGGTCTTTTTTAACCCTTTTAACCAACGGTATATTTCACAATCTCCAGCTCTTAAAATACAAGGATGGACTATAGAACGAATTATTATAGAATTAACGAATTAACTATAGAACGAATTAAATATATATTTCAACATTTATTGTAAATTAATAATATCGAAATTACATTGAGTGATAAATAATATGAATTTTCCGAAAAGAATTTTTCTATTTTCGTTAACCTATTTGAAAATTAATATTCTTTACGAGCAAAACGACTAACTTCATTCAAGATATCATAAAATGGACAATGACAATAAATCAATGAAAAGGAATTTTTTTTAAAGGTTATTTCTTTAATATGAATTAGTTTAAGTTGAGAGTTTGTTAACCAATAAGTTTTTATGGACAATATTTTCACGTATAACTTACCTTATAAAAAGTGTACTTATCTGGAAAAAACGCGGGACACAATGCCATTACAAAGATGTACGGTTTTCAAAACTTTTCGAAATTGGTTAATTGCTGATTTTATTTAAAATTTCAACAGATTTTCACTTAAGTATATTGTAAAATTTTAGTCAAAATTTACTTGCTTTATGGTTTAAATATGGAGAACTACTATTTTTATTAAAAAATCCGACGAAATGTGTCTCTGGACACGATGACCAAAACTGAATTTGAAATTTAGGAAAAGAATTCGTGAAGAATTTCTGAAAGCTATTCGTTTTTTGAAACTGAAATTAATCAAACGATTATTACTTCCTTTTTTATCTTTAGGAGTAACAGAGGAAAGGTTTATCCCAAAAAAGCATCCAATTTTACTTTAAAAGACTGCAAAAAGGCATTCGAATACTTATAAATATAATCAGGGACAAAGGACACGATGACATTTTCAGATATCTGAAAGATTTCACGTGTATTTTAGCAACTTATAGATAAATATAAGCATAGGAGATTGTAAAATGGCTCGTGTGCTAAAAAATTCTTATATTTGAAACAGGATATTTTTAAGAATAAGAGCGTTTTTTTCTCGGGGCACATATTCGTCGATTTTTTTATTTTCACCCTTAAACAAATTATAGGTCAACATGTCCTCCTAAAAATTGAGTGGGGTCAAATCTTAAAAGTTGGGTCCTCCTGAAAATATATTTCGTTAATATTGATGTTGATGTTTAATTATTTTATTTTTTTCTGTTTGATAAATCTCAAACTAATCGGAATTTCTTAATTCAAGTTTTATTTCATATTTTATCATCAGAAAGTATTCTAGAATAGTTAAACAATAAATTTAAATAGAATTTGTATTAAAAAATTGTTTTATTTTAGAGGTCTGCGCCGACGTGACTCTGGTCGGCGGCGGCGTTCAGGCTAAATTTGATGGGCGGCTGAAGCTCCGTTCTCAATTTTCGGCGGCGGGGCATAGCGGCGCACAGTGGGGCAAAATGACGAAAAAATATTCAAAATACGATTCCGGCTACAATTTTCAATTGATTTAAAAGATTTTTTAAAATTAAAGCTAACTAAATTCTGAAGAGATCCCTTGAGTTTGATTATTAAAAAATTTCATTTATTTACCTTATTTAAACATAAAGTTGAAAAAAATTGTAAAATTTAATATATTGTTGCTTTAATAATACGTAATTAATTCAGAATGATTTATGCTGGTGCGTAATCGATAAATAAACATTCGCGAAGTATAACTTCATAGTTTATTATAAATAAATAATTTGTTACTAACAATTGTACTGTTGTAAACAATGGTAGGTGATTTTTGAATGATTTTGGATATTTATTAAGTGATTTTCGTTTTCAATCCAATTTAAAGGAATATTCAAACATTAAGAAACAAAAATAAATATATTTCTTATTGTTATAAATAAATTTTATAAACAAATCCGCAGTTTCAGCAATTTTTAAAAGTCTGAAGTACTTTTTTCTTAAAACACGCTTTGTTTGACTTGGTAGTGACGCTTCAGTAAACTATATTGCCATTTCATAACGAATGTGATTTTTGTAAACAAATTTTAAAAACAAATGACCAGTTTGAGCAATTTTTGAGAGTTTGAGATACTTTTTTTTAAATGTGTTTTCTTTGACTTGCTAGTTATGCTTCAGTAAGCTATATGGTCATTTCATAAGAAGTGTGATTGTTATAAAAAAAATGTATAAACAAATGCACAGTTTGAGCAATTTTTAAGAGTTTCAGGTACTTTTTTGTAAAATTGCTTTGTTAAGCTTGCAAATATTGCATTAATACAGTTCGGTGTTATTATAAGGTAAATATCAAAAGAATCTTAGTTTCCTTCAACTAATAGCTTCTAAGCAAAGCACGTTTACAAAAAAAGTACCTGAAACTCTTAAAAATTTCCCAAATTGTGCATTTGTTTATAAAATTTGTTTATAACAATCGCACTTCTTAAAAAATAACAATATAGTTTACTAAAGCATAACTGGAAAGTCAAACAAAACACGTTTAAAAAGAAAGTACCTCAAACATTCAAAAATTTCTCAAACTGGGCATTTGTTTATAACATTAAGAAATATATTTATTTTTGTTTTTTAATGTTTCAAGATTATTTTAAATTGGATTGAAAACGAAAATCACTTAATAAATATCCAAAATCATTCAAAAATCATCTACCATTGTTTACAATAATACAATTGTTAGTAACAAATTATTTATTTATAATAAACCATAAAGTTATGCTACGCGAACGTTTATTAATCAATGACACACTAATATCAATCATTTTGAATTAATTACGTGTTATGAAAGCAACTAAATCTTAAATTTTACAATTTTTCGAAAATCACTTTATTTATGTTTAAATAAAGTAAATAAACGAATTTTAAAAAAAGTTGGCCTCAAGGGATATCTTATGAAATTATTTAGCTTTAATTTTTGAAAAACCGGTTAAATCAATTGAAAATTTTAGCCGGAATAGTATTTACAACATTTTTGCGTCATTTTGCCCCACTGTGCGGCGTCAATATCGACGGGAGGTACTAAAACGGTCTATTTTGTAATTTATTTTACTGTTTGCAGGCAGGAAGAAGATAGAAAACAAAATTTATTTATAAAATTTAATAAATACTTAAAAACAATCGATTAATAATATGAACAGTAGATAAGTCAACCGTCAGAACGAATTAGTAACAAAGAAGTATTCTTAAGTTAGTCTTAAGTGGAACTTTATCATGGTGACGATTCATCCGCCAATTTCAAGTACCTGGTCATTTTTCGGTTTTTCCTGGTCACATTATCAACTTTTCCAGGTCAAGGTCAAGTGATTATTTGATTATTTTAAGTAAACCCATAACTTTTATTATTAAATTATAATTTATTTGAAAATAGGTATACAATTTGATGCTTAAAATTTGAAATTCGAAGAACTTTTGGGGTTGCAAAATAGGACTTTAGGACGTTAATAAATTTTAGGACATTAACTCTTAGCAGCAGAAAGTTTACTACACAAACTTAAATTTGACTGATTTCACCGATTTTGTAATGGAATTCTCAAAATTCCAGGTTTTTAGATGGAATTTCCGGTTTCCAGGTCAAGTTGCCATCCTGTTTATCGGTTAAGAAATTCGATATCTGTGCAATAAATTAATCATATGTGCTATCATAAGTTACCATGGTTACATTTAACTTGCGCAAGTCTGAGAATTTTCTTGTAGCCAATTTGGGCCCTCATTGGTCTTATAATAGTCATGTCGCCGATGGACGCCGCCGAATATCGGCGGCGTCTCTTCAGAAGAAAAATAGAAAAAATTTTTTTGCGCGAATTGACAGTTTGGCGCATTACCTTCAATAATTCCTTTATCGTTTTTAGGAGCATTTAAGTGTATTATAGTTATGGAATGCCCAAAAACTGCAAAAATGGAAAAATGATCATTTTCGCTTACACAGGGTCATAAAAAAGAGGCATATGAGTCTCAAAATTTGTACTTGGGGGTTTTTGGGGTCGACGAGTACGAATCTTAAGTCCGATAATTCAATTTTTTAAATTCAAGATGGCAGATTAAAAATGGCGGAACGAAATTTACAAAAAAAGGCATATAGCTCTGAAAACTTTTACTAATGGGTTTTTGGAGTCTCTGAGTACGATTCTCAAATCAATCATACAAAATACAAATACAAATTTTTAAATTCAAGATGGCGAATTCAAATTGACAAAAAAAGGAGGTAATTTATACTGGACCGTTTTCGAGGGCGCTAAAAATACGACTCGGTATGGCAATTCTGACTTCAGATTCAATTTCAGCAGGCCAAAATACTATAGGAAATACTACACTGGTCTAGAATCCTTTCCATTTTTTGTTTTAGATCATTTACTACGAAAACAAATTGTTTTGAAGGATTTCTTTGTGGTTTAGGATAAAAACACGATTCGGTATGGCAATTCTGACTGCAGAATCAGTTTCAGCACGCCAAAAACTATAATTAATATTAGTCTGATCCAGCATCCTCTTATTTTTTTAGATCATATTTTACAAAAAAATACGGTTTTGAAGAGTTTTTTGAGGTTAGGATAGTAATACAATTTTATACGACAATTCCCACATCAGAATTAGTTTTACCGCACGAAAGTAGAATACAAAACTTTAGTCTGTATCATTGTTCACATTAATTTTTTCTGATAGATCATTTTAAACAAAAAAAAACACTTTTTAAAACGTTTTTTGAGGTTAGAATAAATAAACGCTTATGTACGTCAATTGTGACCACAGATTCGGCTTCAGCACGCCAAAATACTATAGAACACACTAGTCTGGTCAACGGCTTTTTTATGGCCCTGTGTAAGCGAAAATGATAATTTTTCCATTTTTTTAGTTTTTGGGCATTCCACAGCTATAGTACACTTAAATGCTCCTAAAAACGATATTGGAATTATTAAAGATAATGTGCCAAACTGTCAAAGCCGTTGACCAGACTAGTGTGTTTTATAGTATTTTGGCTTACTGAAACCGAATATGAGGTCAGAATTGACGTACATAAGCGTTTATTTATTCTAACCTTAAAAAACGGCTTAAGAAAGTGGTTTTTTTCGTTTAAAATGATCTATCAGAAAAAATTAGTGTGAACAATGATACAGACTAAGGTTTTCTATTCTACTTTCGTGTGGTAAAACTAATTCTGATGTCGGAATTGCCGTATAAAATTGTATAACTATCCTAACCTCAAAAAACTCTTCAGAACCGTGTTTTTTTTTGGTCAAAAATGATCTAAAAAAAAACAAGAGGATTCTGGGTCAGACTAATATTATTTATAGTTTTTGGTGTGCTGAAACTGACTCTGCAGTCAGAATTGCCGTACCGAATCTTATTTTTATCCCAACCAGAAAGAAATCCCTCAAAACAATTTTTTTTGTAGTAAATAATCTAAAATAAAAAAATGGAAAGGATTCTAGACCAGTGTAGTATTCTTTATAGTATTTTGGCCTGCTGAAATTGAATCTGAAGTCAGAATTGCCATACCTAATCGTATTTTTAGCGACCTCAAAAACGGTCCAGTATAAATTTTCAAAGCCCTATACCTCCTTTTTTTGTAAATTTGAATCCGCCATCTTAAATTTAAAAATTTCATTTTTCTGATTTGAGATTCGTACTCTTCGACCCCAAAAACCCTCGAGTACAAATTTTCAGACTCATGTGCCTCTTTTTTATGGCCCTGTGTAAGTGAAAATGATAATTTTTCCATTTTTTCAGTTTTTGGGCATACAGCAGCTATAATGCACTTAAATGCTCCTGTAAAAACGATAATGGAATTATTGAAGATAATGAACTAAACTGTCAATTCGCACAAAAAAAATATATTCCGCCATTTTTCTAGTGTAGTGCGAATTTTGATACTTTTCTTCATTTTCTGGCCCACTGTGCGGCGCAGACCTCTATTTTATTTATTTAAAACATAAAAAACAATAGTTGTACCTATTTAGAAGTTCAACGGTACAAGAAGATACAACTTTTCAACAATGCTACTTAGTAAGTAGAGAATGATTTAAAGATCTAGAAATGATTGATTTCTCTTCAAATTTAAGTCTTCTGTCTGTAAAAATGAAAAAGCTGAAAAAATTTTCTTATGCGTAAAGTTAAAACAACCTCAAAAAGTACGTAATAGATGTACCTAATAGCCCCACTATACGGTAATTTATAAATTTTGTTATGCTAGACTTTTATTTCTCCTTATTAACCTTTATTTTATGTCCACTTTTCTGGTTTAGTTTCTTATCTTTCTATCATCTTTCCTTCAACTAACATAAAATTGCTTGAAGTTAAACTATACATATAGTTTAAAACTAGTTTGGCCTTAAATTCCTTTTTACAGAGACATCTTAAAGGTTCTGTTCGAATTTGCCTTTTCATTTTCTGTGCAACACACGTCCTTTCCTCAACGTGACTTACCTTTCCTCGAATTTGAAAGAAGCTCTCGAAAGGTCGCTCCAAGCACTCATGCTCCGGCTCCGCCTCCGGTAAGATGATTGTGGAGCAAACTGCCTCGAGCTGCTCCTTCTTCTGATAGATTCCAGATTTTCTGCTTGAAAATAAACCCTCGGTGTGGATTGTGCTTTTTGAGTATTCGGTGGAGTCGACGTGGGTGTCAAAACCACACTTGTAGTCACTTCCGGAAGTGCCTCGTAGTCCCATTCTTTACTTCCCATTTCAATCAGAGGCTCCGTGGAAGCAGTCGAGTCTCGGAATTCTTCCCGAGGCTCGCGCCTTATCGCCACTCCGAATCCTTTCTCTTTCACCTCCTTTGATATGGAAATTCTGGGCAAACTCCACAAAAATTCAGTGAGATAATTGCATACAAGAAAAATTTATTAAAGAATTTATCTTCTAGTTCTTTCCCCTTTAATCTTTTTGTTTTCTGCTCGGCACTTTCTTTAATTTTCCTGGAATTCACCCATTGAGAAATTCATCCTCTTTTCTTTCCGCCAACTTGGAACATTTAATTAAATTTGAATTGATTCTGCATAACGGTTTCGCCTTTTCGATGCTATCAAGGAGAATCTTTTAGTATGCGAAGGCGCGAATTCAATAATGCTTGAGCGTTCGATGAAAAAAACTTATTATCTACTTAACGACGAACCTACTCGATTTGAACTTTTGAGTGTGAGGCTAAAAAATTTGTCAATTATCACTTGATGCTCCTGAGGCCCTTCAGTGCCTGCAACAATTTGGGAATGTTGTATTTTCAAAATTTGACACGAGAAGCTTTTGATAACTTTTTAACAAAGCGTGTAACGTCTCAACATGGGAACAACTTTTAAAGTAACAGTGTAACCAGTCAATAACAACAACAATTTCTGGGCAGATATGTAAACTTCAACTTTTCGTTAGTATTGACTCTAATTATTCTTGAAGATTAAATATTACTTTTACATCTTTTTTGGAGATGTTTCATTTTTCTTGAATAATCAGTATTTCTAGGACACTTGATCACTTGGAAATTCCATCAGATTTCAATGGGGAAAATTCAAACCACCTACTAAGCGAAGAAGCGACTATCCACTGTTGTATCGCATCGATTTATTTCAAGGGCACAACACGAGGTACATTGTACAGATACTTTGATACTAGAATACTTGCTTTTATCCCTTGACATTATAATAACTCACCCTGTCCGTACTCCAACAATTCTTAGAACAATTTGCCATGCAAATCTTCAAGAAATTAGTTTATTATCGAAAAATAAGCTAAATTTTTCTAAGAATATAATTTAACATGAACAGTCTATGAAATATGAAACCATGGATCATACTTTCTTATAGAAGAACGAGGTTTCTTCAAAAGACCACTTCCGCGTTCCGAATGGGGGAAATTGTATCGACAAACGCAAACCTCGACTGGGTCAGAGCCAAGGTCACGGACAAGGTAACACAACCTTCGACTAAGTACAGATTCCATTGGTTAATCAAACTGAAATGTCAATCGAACAAGATTAACAACATTCCACTGGTAATCAGGTGATAAAATTCCTCCTGGGATCCATTTCTCCAAGTGGGACAACATCAAGGTTCCTCGACTGGACATAACCCTGATTTTGGAAGCAACTCTCACAGGAATCATTTTTGCTGCAGATCATTTTCAATAATTGGAAACGAAAGATTCAGGTCCATTTTTCTCAATTCTTTTTGGTGAAATTTAAATCTCCTTTGTTTATGTATCCTTTATTTATAATTATCAATGTATTTTCTTGTTTTTTCCTTAGTATCTTCTCTCGCACTCACAAGTTGGAATAGATTTTTGAAAGCTGAAGCACATGTTTTGGATGTGGAACACGAATGTCATTTTTTTATGAGGTAGGTAACTAGAAATTTTTCGGCGAAGTATTTCGTGCACATTGACTTTAAAATTGAAAGAGGAAACGGGAAAAAAAGGAATAAAACGCGTGTCACTGATGGTGAGTGCGTCAATCATGCGTCAGTGTGCCAATGACGTTTTTCACGGGGGAAGGTGGCTCAGAGCTCGCCACCCCTACTGCGGTACATCGTAGCGGTTTTCTCTCGTATTACACCCGGTATGTCCTCTTTCCACCCCCACAACCCCCTTCTTTATCCCAAAAAAGGATCGTCCCTCGTCTGTTCCCGGGAGCTCTCGCTTTTTCACTTGCACACACCATCGTATTATAACGGCGTAATGTGCGCACACATGCACGTGGCGCCGCCGTTGTCAAGGCGTCTGCGCCACAGGATAGACCGTGGCCCTGTTCCCCAAATCCGGATGGAACAGATCGTCGGAAATAACTGCAAAACACTACTGAGATGTGAAATCCTCTTAGATCAAGTTTTTTTGCAAGGGTATAATATTATATTTCGATATATCAGAGTTTCTTGTCGTCATTTCCTCTGAATGGGGATTGGAGATTATGCAAGAGATGATTTGAGTTTCTGGGTTCCGGAAACGTGGGATGGAGAGAAGGATATTTTGAATAAGGTTAGAATTCATGAAAATAGTAGTGTAAAAAATACCTGTTTAGTCAGAAAAAAAGCAGGGGGTTAACGACTAAAGGGTGACAGTACAGAACTAGATAACCAACAAAATGTGATTTTTTCAGGGGAGCATAAAAACATTCTGCAAAATTGAAATTATCATTTAAAAAATGTTATCCAGTTTCGAGGAAATAGATGTGCAAGTTGACAATATCAAAGTGATACTAGCCTAAAATTGGAGCAGGCTTAGCTGCGGATTTCGGTAGAGACTGCAATTTTAAGTTTAAAACAACAATAAAAACTTATTCCCGAGATACTGAGTTTCTCAATGAGGGTAAGCAAAGTTTGATGTAAAAGAGTTAGTCGATTTCGCGTAAATTGACTGAGAATTTTAAGAATGCAATTTCTTAGGTGTTCAGAATTTGGTTTGGATAGCAATAAAAATCGAATTTTCAATTTTTTGCAAAAATAAAAACTTGTTCCCGAGATATGGGGACACTGAATGAGAATAAAATTTTTTGGATTAAATGAATTCAATTTTTTACAAAATAAAAACTTGCTTCCAAGATATGGGGACGCTGAATGAGAATAAAAAATGTTGGATTAAATGAATGATTTTGTTTAGAAAAAATCAGGATTTAGTATGATGGGATCGCACTCACAGAAAAAACTAAGGATAAAATTTGTTGCAGGTAATTTTTTAGAGGGACAAATCTTTATTCAGACAATTTCACGTCTCTTAAAATACATGTGTTATCATGGAGGAAAAAAAGAAAATTTAATCGTTATTTGAGTAAAATTTATCCTGTGAAGTTAATTTTTGTTGCAGGTAATTTTTATCCCGGAATCGAGGTAAACTTTATCATTTCTTTTTTATGTGCTGTGACAAACAATTTCTCGCTTAAAGTCTGATAAAAAACAGAGAAAATTATACATTTTTTATCAATAAACTTTAATAATTTCCAGACATCAATTTCTATCATTAATATCAAATTTCTTTAAAAAATGGCATGTTTGGAAAATTCAATTTCCCAATTTTTGCAACTAAACAACAATTTTTAAAATTAATTTCGGCCTGAAAAACCTTCTTTAGGAAGAACTTAGGATTGTAAATGTTAGTTTAAAAAAATATTTAGTAACCTTATGTGCCAAATTTGGTACAGTGGGCACTAAAAATATTAAAAATGAGAAATTTCGTTTTTTGTTTACTTGAAGACCGTAAGACCTACAAAAATACTTCTTCACATTAAAAATGAGATTTCGAAGAAATATTTTCAGCACAACATGTATTTGATTTTTAAAGAATTTTTTATGCAAAAAGAAACCCATTTTCGACAAAAATATTGGTTATCTAGTTCTGTACTTTCCACGCTTCAACTGTGGAATTAGTTGGACAAGTATTGTCAAAATTACTGTGGAATTTAAAATGGAATTATTGGAATTCTTGGTATTCTCAGAATTCCTGGAACTAATAGGGAATTACTGAATTTTTTTTGGAAATTATCAAGAAATTCCTGGAATTATCAAGGAATTCCTGGAATTATCAAGAAATTCTTGGAATTATCAAAGAATTCCTGGAATTATCAAGAAATTCTTGGAATTATCAAAGAATTCCTGGAATTATAAGGAATTAATTAGGAATTACTGGATTACCGATTTCTTTCATGCTTGAATTATTTGGGATTAATGGCATGAATAAATATATAGATAAATTGAATAAATAAATTAATTGAATAATTCAGAATTTATGGAAGTGCTTGTGAATTTACTGGAATTACTATGGAATGATTCCATAGTAATTATTACTATGAAATTACTGGAATTAATGGAAGTACTTCCGGAGTTCATTGACATTGTTGAAATTATTAGAAGTACTTGGAATTAATTGAAATTAGTGGAATTACATAATTCCGGAACTGGAATTGGTTGAATACAAAAATTTTAAATTTTTGTATTCAACTTGTATTTAAATTTTTGTATCCAGAAGAAAGTTTTTTACACTCTGGCAATTTTTGACATTTTTTAGATTCAGGCAAAAATCTTTTGAATCAAAAAAATATTCCTATGGGGTCTAAAAACATTTTGTTATTCAAACAAATATTATTTGAATAAAAAAAATTTGTTTAAATCAAACAAACTTTCTGACCAAGCCAATGTTTTTTAAATATATAAACAATTTCCATATTGAAGCAAAAAGGAGATTAAAAACGATTTTTTAAATTAAAAATAAGTTTTTTTAGAGTTGAATGGGGGATTGGTCTATTTCATGTCAATTTCGAGCTAGTTTTATAGAAATTCCGTGGATTTACTCTAGAAATTTTCGAGAATCACCATAAAAATCTCAAGGAAATATTTCACACAAATTCCGAATAAATATTGTCAAAAAATTGTAAGAAAACCGGTAAACATAATTTTCGGATATTCCATACGTATCGGATAATCTACGAAAACTCCATAAAAACTTTCAAAATAATTCTTTTACATGAGACTTCGAGAATTTTTCAGAAATTTCAGGAAAATTGTAAGAAAATTATACACTTTATTTGAATCAATGTTTTATTGAATATTTTCCATAAGTACCAAAAAATACCAAGCACAGTGTCCTTATCACTGAGAAAACTGATTGGTTCGGACCACAAAACGATTTGGTTGCTATAGAAGCAACCAAATTTTTTGGTTGTACCAACCAAATTTTAGTTCTTTCAACAAACTTTTTGTGGAACTAACAAACATTTTGTTGAACAAAAAATCTCTGTTTTGGTTGAATTAACAAAATTTTTACGGTTAAACAAAAGGTTTGTTGTAAGAACCAAAATTTGGTTGGCAAAACAAAAAAATTTTGTTGCTTCTATAGCAACCAAATCATTTTGTTGTCCGAACCAAACAGTTTTCTCAGTGTTAATAAATTGTTATGCCAAAAATACCTATCTCACATTTCTCACATTAATACGAAGCGTATTTTCTGTTCAATGATTAGGTATGTAATTTCCTTGTCATGACTTGTGCATTAGATTGTTTTAAACAATTTAAATTAAGTAACTAATAAAATGCAGTAATTAATCATGTGCTGTTTATTAATTCCCAAGTATAGATCAACTGATGTTCTTACGGATTATTAATTTTTAAAAATTCTTTCTTCATTATCTAGTTCAAAAATGTGGAAAAAAATTATTGTGAAAGATTGAGTTAAGTTATGACATTTTTTTAACTTTGAACCTTTTTTTCCAGAAGCAGGAATGAAGTGATGGAAACTCTACAAGGGTACTTTGGTACAGTAGTAAATGCCAAGCGTAGTGGGGCAGAATGAATGGATGCCCCGGTGTGCGGCATCGATTCGAGCAGCGGCAATATAGTTCCTAAACATGCAAGCGAACTTGCGCTTTAGGCAGCATTCATCAGCGCGGAAAGCTCAAATCAAGCAATGTCACGTGCTTATTCGATAAACCGCGTGCAAAAGAGTCTCTGTTCATGACATCATATTTGACGGGAGAGAATGCTCTATTTATCCTCTCTTCTAGTCAATAAGATGCCATTCCACTCTATTGGAAATTTACTCCAGCGGATATTTTAACCCCATAACAGTAGAAAAAAATAGTTAGTAAATGAAAATTCCTTTAAATCTTCATTGTATTTCTAATTTTCAATAAAAGTTTTCAAATTATTATATTCAAGAACTACTTATTAGCTTCTTCTGAAATATTTTTACCCATTTTTAGTACAATTATCGTCCACTTTAGAAAAGTCTTGAGCATCGTGAAAAATGAGTTTTGTTTCACGTGATGCAAATCGTGCTAAATTGAGATTTATGGAAAATGCAGAACTAAGAGTGTTCAAGGTCGGAAATTATTAATACCTTTTAAGAGAGACATTCTTTATTGCAAACAGGGTAAACACGTCGAGAAAGGCAAGGCTTTTCGAGCATCATATCATCTCGGAAGTGAGTATAATGAAGAATAATGGTTTGCAAAGCATAAAATATTGCCTCCATATGTAGCACATCGAGGGAATAGTTATTTATTCACAAAGATAGTTTTTCTTCTTCTCCAATTAGTCGAGAAATTTATATATTCAAATTTCCATTAAAAATATTTATTTCCGATTATTTTATTTCCAACTTTCTTTTTCTAAGAATTGTCCTTCGAACACTAGAGCTAACAGTATGAAAAAAATCGATACTCCATAAAATCAGTTTACTTGGTTTTCCTTGACCTTATCCAACAGCTTGCATTTAATACCATCTCTATATTAAAAACAAATTTACTTTTTAAAAAACACTACTTCTAAAACCATTAATCTTTTCCCTTCTCATCCCATGAAAAGGAATTATTTTTTAAATGTTGATCCTTGAAAAATAATCTTTCTACTTTTGAAACTTTTTAAAAGAAATATTTTATGGTAATAAATATAATGATTATTATCTTTTTGCTTTCAGAGAAAAACTGAGAAAAATATAAGAAAAAAACATAGATAGAAATTTTAAATATGAATTAAAATATTAAATTTAAAAGTTAGGTTTCCTTGCAATATCAAAAATTTTACAAGTGAAAGGGTTGAACCAAGCGCTCTCTGTGGAGTATCATAAGTAGTTCTTTAAATAGCTGTTGGAAAATGTAAAAGCGCATGGAAACTCGAGATTTTTCTGCATTGGCATCACTGTCGATAATGTAGAACCACCAAGTAGCACAAAGCTCGAGAAAATTCCTGCACATCTTCAATTAATCGATTCAAGGCCTAATGACCCAAATAAAGTATATTTCCCAATAGAGAGATAATTAAAAATGAACGAGCATAGGTTCCTGATTTCAATTACAACCCTAAACTAGAATCTTACTGAACTATTATTTATAATAATCTATTATTATTTATTGAACGAATTTAATTTATTTTCAACTATTATTCACCTTCCTCTAAAGTAAATTCTGAATTTTATGCCCCTCGTAGCAAACCACTGAACATTATATGAATATTTATTATCATGATTAAACCTTTCTGCATAAAAGACAAGATCCTAACAAGTTTGTTTTATTAAAAAATCCAAGAGACGTGATATCCTTTTAATAAAGTTATTAAAGTAATTTTCCAAGTATAAAAAAAGAATGTTCTCCATTAGTTTGCTTCCTCCCAATTTCCTGAAAGATCCAATATCCAATAGGTCGAGGTCCAAAACATTCTTGCTCTTCGAAAGAGTTTTCTGAGGGATAAATAAGTACCTGGGGAGTTCTTTCCGCACAAAAAGAACTACTTATCGAGGCTGAGAAAACAAAAAAAGTAACTTGAAGGAAACAAGAATTTTTTCAAGTGAAAAAAAACTAATTGTAGTTCTTGAGTAAGTGGCCTTACATAACTTATAGGATATCTACTTCTTTTCATCCAATAAGTTGAACAGAAACTTTTTAAATTGTGTTACTTATATTTAAGGAATGTACTTTCCTTAAGAAGGAAAATTTGATGTACCCTTAATTACATTTCAAATTAATAAACGTTGAATAATACTTTGTTTTCACTTCTTTTTCGTAAAATAAAATTTGCTTTTAAATGGCCAGTTATTAACAGGAAAAAATAAAGTAACAATTTATTTAAAAGCAATATATTCAACAATTTATTTCAAGTGCTTTAATTTATTTCAATACTTTATAAAATGTCGCCTTTGATATTTGTGCGTTGCTATCTGGAAAAAAATGCAGTTGGGCTCTCGTGATTGGATGGATTTTTATTTCAGGGAAAACAGAGGAAGGATAATACTCATTGACTGTGCTCTCGTGTCTTTGACAGTTTTATATTCTGAAAACAACTCTATTGTTGAAAAATTCTATTTTAAAATTCACGAATATTCATAATTTCCTGGAAGAATAAACCTATTAAAATCTATTTTATCCACATGAAATTAATTATTTATACAGAGAGATTATTTATAATATATTTATCATTATTTGAGACATTATTTCTCAAGTGTGCCCAACCCAAAAAATGAATTTCTCCGCTCGGGCACAAAATTACAAAAAGTTTAGTTCTATTAAATAGGATTTCAAAAAAAAGAAAATTGATCAGTCTGGTCAAAAACTCGCCGAGGTAAAGGCGATGAAATTTTTGTACTTTGCACACAGGGCCTCTATTTTGGATATAAATATCTTTTTATGTATGGATTATAACAAATTTTGAAATAAACGTTTTCAATAGATTCTTTCCCAATGTTTTGCATGAAATAAAAAAAATTGAAAAATTAAAAATTTAGTTATCATTTTTGAAAATGAAAAATATTTGTGATTTTTTTTAAGTTCGACCCTTTTTTTCTTTCTTTTTAACTAAAAATAAAGCTTGAGATGCTTACTTTTAGATCCTTCAATAGCAAAATGTCGCTTTTTGTTGTTTTTGAAAAATTGAATTTTAAGTACCCTGGTAAAAAAGGAAATTTAAAAGAAATTTTTTTGTTATTTTAGATTTTTTTGAAAATTTTCAGAAATGAAATTTTTTAATATGGTTAATATCACCTTTGTAATAAATAAATAACATTTATACTTATATTATGTAAATAACATGTAAATTGCAAATTAAAAATGCGCAATTAACCAAATTCAAAAAATTTCATCTTTGAAAATTTAAAAAAATTCTTAAATCAACAATTTTTTTTGAATTTCCGTTTTCACAATATTGTTTGTTATCAGAAACTGTACATGCAAAAAAATTTCGAATTTTTTTCGCGCACAGGAAAAATTTTTTAAATTTACCAGGTTACTTAAAATTTAATTTTTCAAAAACAACAAAAAACATTTTGCTATTCAAGGATATGAAAGTTAGCATCTCAAGCGTTATTTTTAGTTTAAAAAAAGAAGAAAAAGGGTCAAAAATTTTTCAGTTTGGTTAATTGCGTATTTTTAATGTAAAAATAACATTTTTATTTAAATTATGTACATTGCATGTAAATTGCACTTTAAAAATGCGCAATTAACCAAATTCAAAAAATTTTATTTTTGAAAATTTAAAAAAAATTTTTAATCAACAAAATTTTTTTTTGAATTTCTCTCTTTACACATTGTTTGTTGTCAAAAACTGTACACGCAAAAATTTTCCTGATTTTTTTCTGGTAAGGAGAGGAAAATTTTTTTGAATTTACCAGGTTACTTAAAATTCAATTTTTCAAAAACAACAAAAAACGACATTTTGCTATTCAAGGATATGAAAGTTAGCATCTTAAGCGATATTTTTAGTTTAAAAAAGAAAAAAAGGGTCAACATTTTTTTAATTTGGTTAATTGCGTATTTTTAATGTAAAAATAACATTTATACTTATATTATGTACATAACATGTAAATTGCACATTAAAAATACGCAATCAACCAAATTCAAAAAATTTCATTTTCGAAAATTTGAAAACAATTCCTAAATCAACAACAATTTTTTTTTAATTTCCGTTTTTACACATTGTTTGTTATCAAAAACTGTACATGCAAAAAGTTTTCCGAATTTTTTTCAGGAAAGGAAAGGAAAATTTTTTTGAATTTACCAGGTTACTTAAGACTAAATTTTTCAAAAACAACAAAAACGACATTTTGCTATTCAAGGATATGAAAGTTAGCATCTCAAGCTTTATTTTTAGTTTAAAAAAATAAAAAAAGGGTTGAACTCAAAAAAATATATTTTTTGGTTTTCAAAAATGTTGACTAAATTTTGAATTTTTCAAAATTTTTTTTATTCCATTTGAAAGATTGGGAAACAATCTATCGATAACGTTTGGGTCAAAAGTTTTTGTATGTTTTTATACGTTTTTTTTATTTTTATATAAAAATATATTTATACCTGAAATAGAGACTCTTTGCGCAAAGTACAAAAATTTCACCCCTTCGACCTCGGCGAGTTTTTGACCAAACTGATCAATCTTTTTTTTTTGAAATGCCATCTAATAGGACTAAACTTCTTGTAAATTTGAGCCTGATCGAAGAAATTCATTTTTTGGGCTAGGTAAACTTGAGAAATAATGCTCCATATTTATATAAATATTGATTATTATTAATATATAATAAATATTAACTTTCTGTGAATCAAAAAGGAGAACTTGAATTTCCGTAGGCTTTGATATAAAAATACTAACCGATGTATATTCAAAGTTTGATCCAAGAAAGATCACAGAAAATCCCAAATAGAAGTTTCAGGGGGTTAATTTCTCATCGAGATGGGCAGTAAATTGGCAATTAAGCCATCATCCTTCTTAGATCGTTTCATGCTGTCAGCCTGTTAAGCTTTTTAAATTAATCGCTGAATTATTAAGAGGCCTTAATTTCACATAAAAAAATAAGAATTCAAATTCCCAAATTCCCAAAATCCCTAATCTCCTTTCATTCGATTAATTCCAATTTCATCACGTTTGACTTAATTGATATTAAACGCTTTGTAATTCGAAATTTGAAGTGATTAATTATTTTATCCTCATCAACTTCATTGGATTTTTAACTTTAATTTTATGTTTTAATTTAATTTAACTCTACTTTAACTTTTTGATAATGATTTTAGGACAATTTTCTATTTTATTTTTTATTTTTTATTTTATATTTTTTATTTATTTCATATTTATAAAAATAATTTAATATTCAATTGCTTATTTATCCTTTTTATTTTTATTTAACTTATAAATTAAAAGAAATTCTTTTATATGTTCAGTTATGTGTATGAAAAAAAGAGAAAAACATCGTTATCTTTTAATGCCTGAAATGTTACAAGATGAGTTCCTTTGCAGGTGGCACATACAATAAACGTGAACGTTTGTGACTACGCAAATGGAAAGTAATGCGACAAACAAACTTGAAACCTACAGCGACTAAAATAATAGTAACATGGAAGGAAAAGCAAGACTGACATTTACAAAGAAAAACTCTGAAGCTTAAGAAAAAATGATTTATGTTAGTAAGAAAGGTTCCACAATGTAAATATATTTGTATACCTCAAATTGGATATGTGGGTGTTCCCACGTGAAAAATAAATAAATATGTTTATGCTTGAAAGTCCCTCGGGTTTGACAACATAAATATTAAATAAACATATTTAAATAAATATTGAATAAACACATTTAAATAAATTTTTACACTGTACATTTAAATAAATGTTTTATTCAATTCGATAATAATTCTTCAGAAAACTAATGTTTTAAAGTTTTAAACAAGCAGCTTTTTAAAATACAAATGTGTGCTTTCAATTTTTAATTAAGAACCCTTTTTTATTTTACGTGCTTTAATTTAAATAGTGGATTAATTTGATTGAAATATTGAAATAAGAGAAACGTGACTTCTGGTTCGTGTAGATTTAATCTGATTGAAGGACTTGTGATTTTCTCTGCGGCGTGCCACATCCGGTAATTACTATTCGACCATTATTATTTCATTGAAAATTGGTAGTAAATCAAAGGCTTTTCTATCTGGATTGGAAGCTCTAAATTACAGAGCTTAATAATTGTAGTCAGTTGACACAAATAATCTCAGAACTTCAAGGATCAAAGTTTCATTTGGTGATAATCTTTTTTTATTTAATTTTCTATTTAATGTTTAATTTCAATTTTAATTGGATTTTTTAAATATACCATTATTTTCAATTGACTTTACTAATTAATTAAGTAAACTTCATCTAATTATGAGTAGCTTTTGAAATTATTAATTAATGTACCTCGTTTTTCCGAGTAGTGAAGAGGGAAGCAAATATTTTTCTATATTTAATAATAGTAATATAATAAGTAATAATAGTAACAATAATAATATATTTAATAATATCATAATATTTTTCTTCTCCAGCATCAGGTTTCCAATTTTCCTCTTCATCTGAAACTAAACTTTATTCTTTTGACATGGTTCGAATCCACCAATCATGCTCTGAAAATCGAAAGTCAATCACGAATCCTTTTCATCTGAAGCCAAATAATCATCGTTCATCCTTTACTCAAGCTTCAAGACTTACAAAAATATATGCGAGACAGAGAATCAAAATACACAAAATTTGTCCTTTGAAGTTTAAAACAGTTCAAATCAAAGGTTTGGAAAATTTGAAATAATCAATATTTAATTGGTAATAAATAGTAAAATATAAAAAAGCTTTCATTATCATAGATGAAAATAATCTTCATTTTAATTATTATAATAATATATTTTTAGTGGAAGAATCAGGGAAAAGATTTTCTTGATTCGAATCTTAAAACTTTAGTCACGAGTCTACTTCATTCCTCGAAGATCAAGTTTGATGAATTTGAATAATCGTTTATTATAATTCCTGTCGAAGAAAATTGCTTCGAAAGCAACTGTGGTCCTTCTTAGAAGAATGCTTGTCACTCAAGCAGAAAACTGAACAACTTTCTTCGTGCTCAACATTTTCCAGAATTTCTATCTAAAACATGATTTTCTTATTTTTAAATTAATTATAAACTAATTTTAACGTTGATAAAAAATGAACTCGATACGGAAAACAACTATTAAGAAAAGATTATTTGAACTTTTTTTTATTTTTGATATCTTCTGCGGAATTTTGCTTATCAATACTTCTGAAAAATTAAAAAATAAAAGTCAAACAAAAATCCTTAAAAGTCAAATTAAAAATTTGATAAACACGTGATGCCAGCTTCCACAGATCATGCCACGTTGCACGACGAATGGCAAAAATAGAAAGGACGGTCGATATTAATTGTGTCAAGTATGACCCTCAGCAGATTTTCGCGCAGAAGCGCGAAATAAGACAATTCCAGGAGAACTTCATCAACATGTAACTTCAATATAATGCAAATTAAATCTGTTTCCCTTGTTTTCTTTAAAAAATTTTATCTGAAATCTGATATCAAAATTTCCATCCCTTAGTAAAGTTGTCAATCTTCTATCCATATGAATGAGCTTGAAATAATCATGTGACCCGGAATTAAAAGTGGATATGCTTATATAACTCGTTTACAACGCAAAGACCTTGTTCCTTTGTTTCGAGCAATTTATCATCGGCAGTTTTCTCATTAGGAGTCTAGCTCACTTTTTGAATCATTGACTTCACCCTTACAGTTATTGAAATTAAATTTATTTTTTGACACAGTGTGCGTAAAATGTGTTTTTACGCACACTGTGTCAAAAAATATCGTATGCAACTCGTGCATACGGTTTTACCCACTTATGGTAATCACATATGTAAAACGGCATTTTACGCACATGTTGCATAATATACTATTCTGAAATTGGAAATTATTTAGATGCTATATTGAAATATCATAAAATTTAAAACCGAACTCTGTAAAAAGGATTTCAATGTACCTTCATTTCACGTAAAAAATCTATTGTTATATATTTTCCCTCACCGGAACAAGTGACAAATGGCAAAAGTTGTGCGCCTACCTCTCGAGTCAGTGGATTTGTTGACTGGGTGCATCGTTTGCTACGTGATGCAAAATAATAAATGAAAAATGGCATTTTCACGCCAGAAATGGATAGTATCAATTTATTAAGCCCCTAGTGTGACAGAAAATGATAGATACAACACATAAAGTCTGCAAAGGGATGATCGAGACCAAAATTTTGGCAAAGTGCCCATTATAAACGGATAGGGGAAAAGAGCAATTGTTTAAAAAAAAAAGATTTATTCCCAGGTATAAATTCTCGATTATCGCTCTTCCTCATTGCGGAGAGATAAATCCATTACAGATGCGCCTCTCATCTCACTGGATCAATTTACCTTTTTATCCAGATTGAATAACGTCTTTTCACACTTCTCAATTTATATTTCACTCCATAATCTATTATATTCAGTGCTTTTGAATTTACGGTAATAAAAGCAGACAAAAAATGGCTTATGAAAAAAATTACTTCGCGAGAAAGTCTATTCTACTTTATTTTTCATGATTCTATTATATTTTTCAGGCAATTCATAAAATTCATTTATACATCATAAAAGTTTGCTAGATGTAGTGTAAAACTATTTTAATATTATAAAACATTTCTGAAAAGAATACTGTTAACGGAAGATAAAAATAATTTAAAGGAAATTTATATTATAAAAATGAAAACTGTAAAAACTTGACGGAATGTTCAATCTTAGTTTATCTATTAATCCTGTCAAGTTTTAATAAAACATTAACTTTTACCTTTCCTTTATATATATATATATATACTAGGGTGGTCCAAAAAACGCTTTTCGAGCTACAGGACAAATCAACCCCCCCCCCTCAAAAGTTTCCATTTCCGTATAAAAAAAATCCGTATTTTTTTTTTTTTGAAATTCAAATATTAATACGCACCACCGGGTACTTCAAAATCCCATTTAATTAACATGGGGAAATTTTTGATTTTAAAAAAATTGAATTCATACTTCAGGGTTTGATCGAAACGTGTCAAGTTTTTAGGGATTGAAGAGGAATGTCTACAAAATAAAAGCATACCAATAACTTTTATTTTCAACCCACGCTTACACCCCCCCCCCCTTCCACACAGCGCCCAAAATATTAGCAAAAAATCAAATAACTAGATTTTTACGTATTATTGTTCCCTTTTAGCAATTTCCGTCGTCTTTTTCATTCAAATAATTATTAATGGACAACTTGAATATTTCCCATGACTTTTTAACCATTTTTAATTGTTTTAAAAAATGTAACTTATTTAAACAATTATTTATTCCCAAAAAATGTAAAAAATAATCGTATTTTCTGATTGAAATGTAACAGTTAGTCATTGCTTGGAGTAGTAAATTTTTTTTAAAACATTATATAATTATTTAAACAATTAATTATTATTAATTTTCAAAATTTCTAAAAATTGAGCCAGAGATGTCCACTTTTTTTTCAAATTGGTATCCTTTGCTACTTTTTGTTGAATAATTACATAATTTTGATACATTTCTTCTAATGTTTAACAAATTTCTTTTTGTTTAGATTCTATTTGAACAATTTTTATTTGCTCAAGTAGTTTTTTTCGATAACTACAAAAATGAAATAAAATAGAATACACACAATTATTTTTCTGACTGTTTAGTGTATAGAAAGAATATATTAACCATTTTTAATTGTGTAAACAAATATAATTTGTTTAAACAATTACTTTTTCAAAAATACTTTTAAAATCGTATTTTTTTAATTAAACATAATATTGAATGATTTCGAGTAGTAAATTCTGCTAAATGATTTATGTTATTGTTTATACAATTAATTACTGTTTTTTTCAAATTTCCTTTAAATTGAGTATGGATGGTTTACATCTTTTTTGGCGCTCTATTAAATAAATCATAAAAGTCATAATAAAATTTTAAAAAAAAGTGTATTTATTATTGTATTCTTTATATTTTTACAATCTTTATCATAATTATATTATAAAAAAGCACATTTACTAATGAAAATTATGATTCAAGTTTCAACAGATTAATATCGGACTTTCACTGCTTGATAACAAGAAATGAGGATCAAAAACAGTAGTAAAAAATTTTAGAAAACAGTTTCCAGATATCAAAAAGAAAACATTGTCTTCGGCCAAAAAATAATATTTTGTGATCAGCGTTGTAATTAGACTGCATATAAAATGGATTTAGATTATATTTCATTATAGCATTTGAAAGTCTTATGAATATCAAGCTGACATACTGGAAGACACAAAAAATATATATTAATACATATTTACGAAAATAATTCTATGTGTAATATTTTATATTATTGATCCACATTCTTTAATAGAAAACTGCTTAAACGAATAAAAATTGTTTAAACAATGTCATGACGTTGTTAACAGAATTTACTACTCCTGGAAATCATTCAATATTATGTTTAATTCAGAAAATATGATTTTAAAAATATTTTTGAAAAAATAATTGCTTAAGCAAATTATATTTATTATGGTTATTAACTAATTAATTATTATGTTTATTATTTATTATATTTATTATGTATACTATTAAATTATAAAATTATGTTTAAACAATTAAAGAATGGTTAATATATTCTTTCTATATATCATACAGTCAGAAAAATAATTGTATGTATTCTATTTTATTTTATTTTTTTAAAGTTATCGGAAAAAAACTGCTTGAGCAAATGAAAATTGTTTAAGCAAATAGAAATTTTTTAAAAATTAGAAAAAATGTATCAAAGTTATGTAATTATTCAACAGAAAGTAGCATAGGATACCAATTTGAAAAAAAAAGTGGACATCTGTGGCTCAATGTTTAGAAATTTTGAAGATAAACAATAATTAATTGTTTAAATTGTTTAAATAATTATATGTTTTTAAAAAAATTTACTACTCAAAACAATGACCAACCATTACAGAAATTGCTATAAAGGAACAATAATACATAAAAATCTAGTTTTTTTATTTTTGGGTCATATTTATGGCGCTGTGGAGGGGGGGGGGGGTGTAAAGGTGGATTAAAAATAAAAGTTATTAGTATGGTTTTATTTCGTAAATACTCCTCTTCAATCCCTATAAAACTTGGCACGTTTGATCAAACTCTGAAGTATGAGTTCAATTTTTCAAAAATCCAATGTGCCCGGGATTTTGAAGTGCCCGGTGGCACGTGTTAATATTTGAATTTAAAAAAAAAACTACGGATTTTCTTCCACCGGAAATGAAAAATTTTGGGGTGGTGACTTGCCCTCTAGAGTGAAAAAAAATTTTGCAATGCATTTTTGGACCACCCTAATATATACATATATTTTAATTTCAAAAGGATTTTTGATGAAATGAAAATAATTAGAAAATATTTATAAACAAGTTCTACTGATTTTTGAAAAGCGGAATCTATTAATAGATAAAAGCTCGTTTTTCTGATAACGAAAACCACAATGCGACGGGAATATCGGGTCGCAGAGTGTGAGATATTCCGGAAATTACAAGCAGAGCATAATGTGACAGTTGAGTCTCTGCGTCTCTGTGATCTCGTTCCAGATGATGCTGATCGAACAACAGAATATGAGGTCAGGAGCCCTTGAGGTAATTGGAAAGGACAACTAACAATTTTCTGGAAACAACTCTATCAACAAAAGACAACTCAATAAAATAAAGTAATTGCAACACTCTTTAAATAAAATGATCTTTATTAATATTTAAACTTTTTTTTCATAAGTTTTAGTAGCTAATGAAATAATTGCAAAGTGAAGAAAGTACAGCAAATTTTCTTGAAAAGTTTGGAAACTCTAAATTAAAGTCAAATTATAAAGAAAAAGGAGCAAGAATATTTCCTGGTCTTTCGACGTTTTTGTCTGCGGTCAAGGATGCGACTGCTAACCGCTTTTTTAATTAGATCTTTAATTAGTCCGCGAATTAGTACTTCAGACAGAGTTTGTCACATGTTTGCAATTTTTATAAAAGAAACCGTACAAGATCTAATAGGTTTTTTTTATTTATAGGTATTATGTTTTAAATTATTTAATTATCAAATATAAATAAATATAGTTAAATATAAACATAAATAAATTTTAACGAAAAATTATTTTGTAATTTAAATTTACTTTAATGTACAGGAACCATAAGTTGAAATGAAAATTGTATTACTCTCCTGATACGTCTTTAATTATTTAATGAATGCGTAATACTACGCGTGATAAGGCTAAGTGAGGTTCCGTCTTCCCTGGAGAATCATATAACGTACAATATTGCAGAGAAAATTCTGAACGCTGTAAAAACTAAGGTTATTACAACATAATTATTCATGGAATTGTTTGAAAAAAAGGTCGAGAAACAAAAGGAAAGATCTTCTTCAAAGACTGTTTTTTTCACAAAGAATAACCAAAATTCACAAAGAAATACAAAAAATTTTAAACAGTAGGACTTTCTTCAAGAATAAATATTTGATTCGTCACTAATTTAAACTTTCCTTTATAAAACCTAAAAACTAAACAACAACAACAACTTTGCTTTCCCAAGGTAGAAAATTGTTAAATGAGCAAATTCAAAGGTTGATTTCCCTTTATCCAAGCCAATGGGAATTCTATCCATCTCAGAGGATTTACTCTAATCCAATTTACAAATCTCGGGCTGCTTTCTCTCACATTACATTTTCTGTACTATCTTGAATAAAAAAATTTGTTAGCTAGTAAAATTCTTAGACTTCAGAACTTCAATCACAAATTACAAAACTTTAAACACTTTTGTTGATATTTTGCGAGTATCATTTTGAATAGAAATATGAATAATATTTAAGGATCCAGAAATCCTGCGTAATTTATTTACAAGGTGGAAAAGTAAGTAAAACTAGAAACTTCGGTTTTTAAATAAAAGTGCAAAATGGCAATATTTCAAGTATGCAAATTTGAGTTTCACGAGGGTTGTTTCATTGAAACTCCCTATAGCATTAAATACTCGACTACAAACGAGTCAGCAAACTGGGGAAGTTATTCGATTTGTTACAAACTACGTTGAACAATGAACATTCTTTGCAAAGTCTGGCATTAAATTCAAGTTCAACAAGTAACTACACTGATAATAAGTTGAAAACTTTTTCTTATCAATGAGAAGAAGTTTAAAACGTAATTGATGAAGTAATTTCGACCCTGCCTTTCAATGTTATTTTATGGGGTTATGTTGTATTGCAATTTCCTCTTTTTAATAAAGGAAGTTCGGAATTCCGAAGTTTCGAATTAATCTAAAGTTTATTTATTATTGAAAGAAACTTTTTTCATTAATCTTTTTTGATAATCGTTGGCTTGCATGTTGCAAACGATAAAACAAAAATGACACATTGTATTGCATCTTATGTTTTCTTAGTTTTCCTTTATTATTTTTCTGTTTTCTTTCAAATTTCTTTGCGTTTTAAACATTTTTCTTTAAAAGAAATACAATTATTAATTTTTTATGTAAAACGGGTGGAAAGTGATTTAACTCCATTCAGGGCAACATATATTTATGAAAACGTTTTTAGCATAAGAAAGTAGATGCCATGAGACTTTTCATGAAACCTCTTAAGAACAGCTAAGATAACATTTTTTTAAAAATTCTAGTTCATAAAATATTTTAACTTTTCAGAAGAATAGAAAACGATTTTTGTTACGAAGACTTAAAAATGTGCAACAGGTTTCTATATTATTCAGAGTGCAGAATTCTTTCCAGATTTCAGAAATAAATAATTTTTTTCTACTTTTAATATATTTAATCTATGGTTAAATATTAAAAAGACCAGATTTGTGAAATTTATATATTTTTGAATTGTCATTTAAAAATTGAAAAGGTTCACAATTTCTTTTATTGAACGATGTTAGGATGAGATTGTTCTTGAAGTATTCCAATTATCTATCTCACATCATCTGCTGCGAATTACGAGACTAGTAGGCTCTGCAGAGCAAGCATCGTTATCTGTGTCATCACACGAAATAACTCGTTTTCGTTATTTTTGATATTAGGAAACTGAACAAAGAGAAAATAGTGCTTGCGATCAGGAACATTAAAAAGTTTTATCTTTATACAATTAAAACTTTGAAATTTCCCATTTTTCATGACGATTAATTTTTGTTTCTAAAAAGAAGAAAATAAAATAAAAAGACGAAATAAGATAATAAACTGCAATTCCAATAAACTGTAAAATAATTAAGAATATATTTGTATATAAAATTAAATAAATAATATTAAGCACAATAAACAAAAAAGTTTCAAGAAAGTGACCAATTTTTCTTCCTTCAGAGGAAAGCGATTAATTTTCTCATTAATTTTAGGCTGGTGCTATAACAACGCTAACGTGAACTGATCTCCCAAAACTAAACCTACGCGAAGTTTCAAATTTAAAATGT
>JBAGKK010055305.1:0-28156 GCA_037177015.1 Euceroptres primus
TATATATATTTATATATATATATATATATAATTTATTTTTTTATTTTTTATTTGCAATTTATTTTAAAAATCTTGGGATTAAATTTTTTTAATACTCTGCTTAGAAAATTCTCGGTTTTGTAAGTGATATGAGTTCCGCTATCTATTCAGAAATTTAAGATTAATAGTTTTCCATAGACTCCTACGCCGACTTTATTCAGTTTTTCTCCGAACAGAAAATCTGCACTTGACGCCTCCTCGAAACGATTTTATGGTCTGGGATACACTTTGTTATTCGTAATAATAAGAAATTAAATTGCTTTTTTTTTTAACTCCGTGAGAACGTGGCAAACATCATGAATAAATTCAAGAGTCTCCTAAATCAATTAAACAAATGGAGTCAAATGGTACTTTCAGTTTATTTATAACGGAGTTGCTTTCACCAAGCAGAGTAATAATTAATAAATTTTATCTCTCCATAAAATATAGTCAAGCATATTAAAAACATTTTTCAAAAAACAGAAATATTGATTTTAAGATTTTTTTTCAAGCACATGATTAAGTCTCACGGTAATAATATATTTTTAATCAGAGTTTTCTTCAAGGGGTTTGTACTTTAACTTAAAATATTTTCTTGATTGTTAAAATTATAATTAGGGTAACAACTCCAAACAACCTATTTAAAGTGGACCACCCCATGTAAAATAATTTTAACAATTACTGAATAATGATCTGTAACAATTATTTATTTGAATAATTACTAAGTCTGGGTTGGTCGAACGTTATTTAATAGTGCTTTATAATTATTATTTATGTAAATAACTCTTTTGGGTAGGATGGCTCACCATTGATAAGTGGCCCATTAAGGTGGTCTTTACCCTATTAAATTTAAGTAAAAAAATCTTTAATTCAAAAAATGTTTGCAATTAAATTAAAACTAAATCAAATTATCAAAAGTTGTTTTTAATCTAACTTTTTTTTTAACTAAAGGTTCGATTCTAGGTATTATTTTTTTCTCAAGTACTTGATTAATTCCCATGGTAATAATGTATTTTTAAAAATGCAAATAGAGTCGTGGAATGACAAAGCATTGTTCGGAAATATACGTTTGTTTCTTTGAACGAGATCAGGGCGTTATAATGATGAACGTCAGATCAAGAAGGGAAAAGAACAAAAGAAACTGGATTAGGCATGATCGACGCACCTACTATAATCGAGGGATGTAGTTATCGATTTGCATGGATACTTTGAGCTGCACGCCGGCTTGTTGCTCCACATTCCCGTGAATGCAAGGTTTTCCTTTATCAAGGATAAAAAAAAATATCGATTCCTTATTTAATGCAAACGCTGGGAAATTAATTTCTAACTCTCAAGAAAATTACTCACTTGTCGAGAAAAATGATCAAAGAGTAGATTCTCTCCCAAATCTGCTGAAGAAATTGCATCAGTGCTAAAGAATTATAAAGATATTTAATTGGCTTAAGAATTTTTATTTTAGCAAATTGATGCTTTATATATAAGACAGCAATAAACGAAATATTTTAAGTGCACCTTAAATCAAAAAATTGTTTATTGCTTTATTTTAATTATGTGCTCGTTTCGCAAGATAATAAAATTCCATTGTGATTTTCACATTTGCATAAATCAATTGAGATTTGTAGGAATAATAAAGGTTGTGATTTTATTACTCGAAACTGATCGAGCATATCTTTATTAAAAGAAAAAAAACAATGTTTAAAAATGTGATTTTATGGAAAGAGGTCTGACAGTGAAAAAGGTGATTTAAATGTATTATTTCAATTAAAATTTATTTTTAACTACATTTTTATTTGTATTATTTTAATTCATGTTTATTTTAACTACATTTTTTAATTGTATTATTTTAATTCAAATTTAAGTTTAACTACATTTTTAGGGTTTGTTAGGTTTTAGGGTTGTTTTGCCTCGGACAGAAATCCTTATAGTTTCAGTCTGTTGTTCGTCCGTCGTGTAAGACCCAAAATTGGCATAGGACCCAAAATTGAGGTTGGACCCAAAATTCGCGTAGGGCCCAAAATTGTCATAAGGTCCGAAATTGATGTAAAACCCAAAATTCGCATAGGGCCAAAAATTGCATAGGACCCGAAATTCGCGTAAGACTCAAAATTGATACTGAACCCAAAAGTCATGTAGGACCCAAAATTAGTGTAGGGCTCAAAATTGACACAGGACTCAATATATGCATAGGGTCCAAGATTTGCTTAGGACACAAAATTGACATGGGCCCCAAAATCGCGTAGGAGCCAAAAGTCACATAGGGACAAAAATTGGTGTTGGACCCAAAATTCGCGTAGGGCCCAAAATTATCATAAGGTCCGAAATTGATGTAAAACCCAAAATTCGCGTTGGGAAAAAATTCGCATAGAGCCAAAAATCGCATAGGACCCAATGTTGCCAAAGGACCCAAAATTGATGCTGAACCCAAAATTCATGTAGGACCGAAAATTAGTGTAGGGCTCAAAATTCTCACATGACTCAATATAGGCATAGGGCCCAAAATTTGCGTAGGACTCAAAATTGACATAGACCCTAAAATCGCGTAGGAGCCAAAAGTTACATAGGGACAAAAATTGGTGTTTGACCCAAAATTCACGTAAGTCCCAAAATTGGTATAAGGCCCAAAATTTGCACAGAATCCAAAATTGACATAGGGCCCAAAATTCATGTAGGCCCCAAAATTGTCATAGGAGGTAAAATTGTCATCGGAGACAAAATTCTCGCAGGGCCCAAAATAGGCACAGGGTCTAAAATTGACATAGGACCCAAAATTGACAGGGCTGAAAACTGATATATAACCCAAAATTCGCATAGGATCCAAAACTGACATAGGACTTAATATGGGTATAGGGCCCCAAATTGGTATAGGGCCCAATATGAACATATGATCTAAAATTGACATTGGGCCCAATATGGACATAGGCACCGAAATTGACATAGAACCCAATATGGATATAGGGTCTAAAACTGACATAAGACCCAATATATGTACAGGGACCAAAAATAGCGTAGGACCCAAAATTGACATAAGATCAAAAATTGGTGCTTGACCCAAAATTCGCGTAGGGCCCAAAATTGGCATAGGTCCCAAAAATGACATTGGAGCTAGTATGGGTATAGGGTCCCAAATTGGTATAGGACCCAATATGGACATAGGATCCAAAATTGACATTGGACCCAATATGGACGTAGGCTCCAAAACTGGCATAGGACCCAATATGGACATAGGGTCCAAAACCGGCATAAGACCCAATATAAACTTATGATTCTAAACTGAATGTGATTTGGTGCGTATGTATTAAAATATCAATAGGAATATAATGTAAAATCATCTAATATTATGTAAAATATTTAATAATATATTTAACTAAAATAGTTTAAAATGGATATAAGGCACAATATCAATGTTGCACCTAAAGCTGCAAAACCCTTCCTTGCAGGCCCTTGTCGTCTACTATAACTAATTTTTAATTGTGTTATTTTAATTGAAATTTAATTTTAATTTAATTTTAATTTTTAATTGTACTATTTTAACTACATTTTTAAATGTATTCATTGGCATAAATCTGTGTTGTGTTCACTTTTCAGAATTTTAAGGAAATTTTCATGCAAAACTCGAGCCTTTGACTTACAAGATAATTTTGTATCATAGGGATGTTGCTGTTATAATAATTATACGTTTCACTTTGTAATGGAATTAGTCAAGGTCGAAGCCACCCGCGCTTTATGCGTCTGTGTAACAGTTCCCACATTCAGAAATGAAATTTTTTAAGTAAATTTTTACATATCCAGTTTTTAGTTTTACTGAATTTCATTTGTATTCAGATTTTGATTCATAGTTATTGAAATAGCACATCGAGACAGTTATTTGGTCGACTTAAATAAACGCGTGGTTAATTTTAGTCAATTTAAATTTATTTTAATTTGTTTTAATTTATATTATTAATTTTAATTTATTTAATTCAAGTAAATGTTCGCCAAAATTAAACAAAATTTGTTTTTTTTTAATCTAAATGTTTTTCTGAGTGCACTTTTACATAAGAAATTGCCAGGAAGCGGCTTCCGAGAAACTTGGAATTTTGCTGAGGTAACACCTATCCGTGTCCGAATTTACGAAGCACGATTCTCCCGATTTAATAACGCATTAGATATTCCTTACATAATTGGAAAGCGTGCTCGCGATTTACGCATTATAATACCGAATTAATGCAGGGCAATTAAAACGTTGATGCCCGCTGAGCAGGATGAATGCATTAACGCAATAATCGGGAACGCCTTTCGTGAAAGTGATATTTCTTGCATCGAATTGTTCAATGATAATGCAATTCTTTCGGGTTAATTAAATTTTCCAGGATAATTAATTTTCTGGGTTTGTTTTGTTCTCAGAGAAACATTATTTTCAAGCTAAAAAAAAAACGTTTTTAACCTATTTTTCTTGATTCTACATGAGAATTTTTTATATTTAAAAAGAAACATTTTTTGATTTAAAAAAAGTTTGTTTTATCCAAACATTATTTATATGTATAATTAATTATATATATTTATTTATATATAACATGATTTAAACATATTTTTTTGTTTCAAACAAATGTTTTCTTGACTCCACGGTAATGCAATTATATTTTTGATTTAAACAAATTTTCTTTGAGCTTTTTTTCTGAGTACCTCATATTTACAATTATCGATATTCTTTTTTACACTTCCTTTCTTTTGACAAATTTGTAATTTTCTTGAATTTTTTATTTCATGAAATTACAATTCAACTTGTGGAGAAAAAAATTCCATTAGAGAAACCTGAAATTATGTTTTGATTCGCCTAACTAGAGTAGAAGTTCCCTTATATTTATCACTGAGGAGAGTGATTTCACTTGTGAGAAAGGTAGCTACCTAGCGGAGCCTTCGGTACTAAATTTCCCGCGGAAAATGCAAAAATCCTAACCTGGAAATGGAAACTTTTTCTACCTCGATAAAAATGTTCTAATAGAATGAAACGAGAACAAAAAACGTGAATAAATAATAAATAGATACTTATGGATCGGGAAAATTATGGGGGGAGAAAATAATGGTTCGTTTGTCACGATTTAATTAGTTGAGAATCAATTAAACTAAGCCAGGGTAGTAAAGCATTAGAGAAAGAGAGAAAGAGAGAAAAATAGCAACAGTTCGTTTCCGAACGATACGTAGAGTTAGATGCTTGGTTCCCAAGCACATTCCATCGGAGTAAGGCGCTTTCTAACACGTGATAGGATTTATTTCTAATTTTCGTAACCCTACTTAACATCGGTCCGAGAATCAAAATTGCAAAGCAGGTGAAAAACAGACAGCAAATATTTAATTTTACAAGTAAAGGGATTTAACCTTCAGTCGTTAAAATAAATTCCAAAACTGAAAAATAAATCAATTATAAATAAATTAATAATAAATAATCAATTAATAAACAAATTTATTTTCAACCTGGATTATTGTTTTTTTTACAAAAATAGTAGTTAAAATAAAAAGAAAATAGTAATATTCTGATTTACAATTTTTTAAAATAAAGATGCTTCAAATCTGTCTTAAATTATTTTCTGCAGATTCTGATTGAAGTTCTTCAGCAGATTTGGAGCAGATTCTGTTCCGAGTTTATTAAAAATCTGTCAGACATAAATGTCTGACAGATTTTTAATACGAGGCTTTTTGCTGTATCCGGCATTTTATTAAAATATTTCCTACTATGATGAAAATTGTTAATTTTCAAAAAATTCGAAATATTAATTGTAGTATTTTAATTAAAATTTATTTTCAACTACATTTTTAATTGTATTATTTTGATTAAAATTTAATTTTAACTACATTTTTTTATTGTATTATTTAAATTCAAATTTAATTTTAACTACATTTTTAGGGTTTCGTAGCCTTGGACAGAAACCCTTATGGTTTCGGTCTGTTGTCTATCCGTCGTATAAGATACAAAATCGACGTAGGACCCAAAATTGTCATAAAACCCTAAATTCGCGTAGGACCCAAAATTCTCATAGGACCCAATATTGACATAGGGCTCAAAAATCGCAGAATCCAAAATTGGCATAGGGCCAAAAATTCGTGTAGAACCCGAAATTGACATAGGGCCCAAAATTGGCATAGGACCTAAAACTCGCGCAGGACTTTTTTAATTGGCATAGGGCCCAAAATTATCATAGCGCCAAAATTGACATTGGGCCCAAAATTCGCACAGGGCTTTTTATTTGATTTAAGACCCAAAATTGGTATAAGACCCAAAATTGGCATAGCACCCAAAATCCGCGTAGGGCCCAAAATTGGCATAGGGACAAAAATTGATGTTGGATCCAAAATTCGCGCAGGGCCCAAAATTGACATAGGACCCAAAATTAGCGTAGGGGCCAAAATTCGCGCAGGATCCAAAATTGGTATAGGGTCCGAAATTTACATAGGGCCCAAAATTGACGCTGAACCCAAAATTCATGAAGGACCCAAAATTAGTGTAGGGTCCAAAATTCACATATGACCCAATATAGGCATAGGGCCCAAAATTTGTGAAGCCTCCAAAATTAGCAGAAGGCCCAAAATCCGTGTAGGGTCCAAAATTCATGAAGGACCCAAAATTAGTGTAGGGTCCAAAATTCACATATGACCCAATATAGGCATAGGGCCCAAAATTTGTGAAGCCTCCAAAATTAGCAGAAGGCCCAAAATCCGTGTAGGGTCCAAAATTGACAGTACCCAAAATTGAAATAGGGCCAGAAACTGATATAGGACCTAAAGTGGGCTTAGGACCCTAAATTGGCATAGTAACCAATATGGATATAGAGTTCAAAATTGACGTTGGGCCCAATATGGTCATAGGGTTTAAAACTGGCAAAGGATCCAAATATATATATATATATATATATATATATATATATATATCCAAATTTATTTTATTTATATTATTTTCTGCAGATTCTGATTGAAGTTCTGCAGCAGATTTGGAGCAGATTCTGTTCCAAGTTTATTAAAAATCTGTCTGGCATAAATGTCTGACAAATTTTTAATATGAGACTTTTTGCTGTATCTGGCATTTAATTAAAATATTTTCTACTAAGTTGAAAATTGTTAATTTAAAAAAATTCGAAGTATTTGAAAAATTTTATGATTCATGTGTGCGATTTGCTGCACGTGACTTAAACATTAGTGACACACGTGTAAGCGCACATGCTATTCTCGATTTCTGCTCTAGAAGCAGAGGCAAGTAAATGTTTGAGAAGACTTTGCGAAACCGTTGAATTGCCCCGTTGTGGAATATTGTTAACCTTGTAGGCACGGCCAACCGGTAAAAAGTCACGTGACAATTGTTGCTTTTCAATTTTTAGCACGTTGATAATTACAAAATAAGCAATTGAAAGAAAGGCCTGACAACCTCGAAAGGTTTAAACTGAAAGCGAGGGGTTAATTGCTTGTGCAATCTGTTGTAGACTGTTTACAATTTTGCAATCTCTATACAATTCAATGCATTTTTTGCAATCTTTATGCATTTTCTATGCAATCCTGTGCAATCTTACAATCTCTATACGTTTAGAAATCTTTAAGCAATCATGCAATCTTTGTGCAATTTTCATGCAATCTCGAGCAATCTAAGCAATCCCATACAATTTTCTACCTCTATGCAATCCCGTGCAATTTTATGCAATCTTTGTAATTTCTATGCATTCCCATGCACTCTTACAATCTCGTGCAATCATTTTACGTAATATTGCAATCCCGTAGAATCTTACAACGTTGGGTAAACTTTAACAATCAGTTTGCAATTTCATGCAATCTCTACACAATATCATGCATTTTTACAATCTCTGTGCAGGCCCTTGCAATCTGACAATCTTTATGCTATTTCAAGTAATCTTTACATTGTGTATGCAATTTGATGCAATATGTAAGCAATCCCATGCAATCTGGCAATCTGTGTTCAATTTTTTGCAATCCATATGCAATTTTATGCAATCTCTGTACAATACTATACAATTTTTTGCAACACTATGCATTCCTATGAAATGTTGCAATCTTTATGCATTCTCTATGCAATCATGTGCAATCTTGCAATCTCTATTAAATACCACGTAATCTCTAAGCAACCACATGCTATTTTTTGCAATCTTATACAATTTTGCAATCTTTTACAATTTTGCAATCTATATGCAATCCCATGCAACATTTCAATCTTTATGTAGTTTCGTAGAATCTTTAACAACGTGTATACATGCAATTTTTACAATACTATGCAATTCCATACAGTCTTAAGATTTGTATGCAATTTCGTGCAATCTTTAACAATTTTTATGCAACCTCTAGGCAATCCCATGCAATTGTTTGCAACACGATGCATTCCTATGCAATGATGCTATCTTTATGCAATCATGTGCAATCTTTCAATTTCTATTAAATCCCAAGGAATCTCTATGCAATCCCATGCTATTTTTTGCAATCGTACACAATTTTGCAATTTCTATGCAATTCCATGCAATCTTACAATCTTCTGCAATCTTTTTATGCAAATCTTGCAATCCCGTACAATCTTACGATATCGGGCAAACTTTAGCAATCAGTATGCAATTTCATACAACCTCTATATAATATCATGCATTTTTTTGAAGTCCTATTCAATCCCATGCATTCTTACAATCTCTATGCACACCCATGCAATCTTACAAACTTTATGCCATTTCGTGCAATCTTTAAAAATGTGTATACAATTCGATGCAATCTTTATGCAATTTCGCCTACTCTTACACAATCTTTATGTAATTTCATGCAATCTGTGGGCAAGCCCACGCAATTTTCTGCAATACTGGGCAATCTTATCTCTATTCAATCTTTAGCAATCTGTATGCAATTTTTATGCAATTCCATGCAATTTTTTGAAATACTATACAATCCGATGCATTCTTACAATCTCTATGCAATCCCATGCGATCTTTCAATCTTTATGCAATTTCGTGCAATCTTTAACAACTTGTATTCAATTTCATGCAATCCCATACAATTTTTGCAATACTATGCAATTCTATACAATCTTAAAATTTCTATGCAATTTTGTGACATCTTCAACAATCTTTATGCCATCTTTAGGCAATTCCACGCAATTTTCTGCAATACTAGGCTATCTTTATGCAATCTCACAATCGCTATTCAATTTTTAGCAATCTGTATGCAATTTTATGCAATTTTTTGAAATCCTATACAATCCCATGCATTCTTACAATCTCTACGCAATCCTATGCGATCTTTCAATCTTTATGCAATTTCGTGCAATCCCATACAATATTTTGCAATACTATGCAATCCCATACGTTCTTTAAATTTCTATGCAATTTTGTGTTATCTTTAACAATCTTTATGCAATGTCATGCAATCTCTAGACAATCCTATACAATCTTAAAATTTCTATGCAATTTTGTGAAATCTTTAACAATCTTTATGCAATCTCTAGGCAATCCTATACAATCTTCAAATTTCTATGCAGTTTTGTGGTATCTTTAACAATCTTTATGCAATTTCATGCAATCTCTAGGCAATCCCATGCAATTTTCTGAAATAGGACATGTTTTACAATCATACGATTTTGCAATTTCTATACA
The DNA here is from genome assembly GCA_037177015.1 of Euceroptres primus. NCBI lineage: Eukaryota > Metazoa > Arthropoda > Insecta > Hymenoptera > Figitidae > Euceroptres > Euceroptres primus. The sequence goes on from JBAGKK010055305.1 coordinate 9,624, forward strand.
ATCTTACAACCTCTGTGCAATTTTCAAATCTCTATGCAGTTCTATGCAATTTCATGTCATCTTAAAATTTCGGGCAATCTTTGTTCATTCGTGCGCAAACCTGTGCAATCTTGTAATCTCTAAAAAATTCCACGTAACCTCTAGTGCTTTTTTTGCAATCTCTATGCATTTTCTATGCAATCCCATGCAATCTTACAATATTTGTGCAATTTTGCAATCTCTATGCAGTCCTATGCAATCTCATGCATTTTTACGATCTCTATGCAATTTTTGTGCATTCTCATACAATATTACAATATATATGCAATACGATGCATTACTATACATTTTTGCAATCTCTATGCATTTTCTAAGCAATTCTGTACAATCTCTATGCATTTTCTAAGCAATTCCGTGCAATCTCTATGAATTTCCTATGCAATTCTGTGCAATATCTATGAAATCCCACGTAATCTATGCAATCCCGTGTTATTTTTAGTAATCTTTTGCAATTTTGCAATCTATGCATTTTCTGTGCAATCTTAAAGTCTCCACAATGCTATGCAATCCCACTTAATTTTAAAATCTCTATGCTATATCGTGCAATCTCTATGCTGCAATCTGAATGCAATCTCTATACTGCAATCTGAATGCAATTTCTATTCTGCAGTCTGAATACAATTTCTATGCAATCCCATGCAATTTTTTGCAATTATGTGCAGTCTTGCAATCTCTATGAAATTCCACAATATCTTTCTGCAATTCCGTGTTATTATTTGCAATCTTATTCAATTTTACAATCTCAATGCATTTTCTAATTCAATCCCATGCAATGTTACAATCTCGTGTAATCTTTATGCAATCTCATGCAATCTTTGGCAATCTGTATGCAATTTCATGCAATCTTGCAATCTCTGTTCAATCTTTATGCAGTGTTAGGATTACACTCATCACTGGATTATGAGCCACTGGATTTTGGGCCGGCTACATGGTAGCTTTAAATCCGGTTTAAACTGAATTTTAATAGCATTGAATTGAGGACCGTTTACCTCCGAGCGGTCCATAATCCAACGATGAGTGTACTATGAAATCTCGTGCAATTTTTACAATCTCGTGCAATCTGAAAATCCCATTCCATCTCTGGCAATATCTTGCAATTATATGCAATCCTTTGCAATTTTACAATCTCTATGCAAATGATTGCAAAAACTTGCATAGGGATTGCACGGGATTGAAAAATATTGGATAGAGATTGCATGGGATTGCAAAATATTGCATGGAGATTGCATGGGATTGCAAAATATTGCCTAGAGATTGCATGGGATTGCCAGATATAGAATGAGATTGCACGTGATTACAAGGCTGCTAAAGATTGCAAAAGATTGCATCAAATCACATAGAAATTGGAAGAGTGCATGCGATCTCTGGCAATATCTTGCAATCCCATGCAGTCCCTTGCAATCAATTATACAGTTCCATCCAATCTTTGGTAATCTATATCAATCTTTCAATATCTGGCAATCTCATGCAATCTTGCAATCAATACAATTTTGTGCACAGTGTGCACAAAAAATTCAAGTAAAAATCTCCTCCGTTTAAATTTCTTACATCAAAAAGTTCAACATTTAAATCACTCTCAATTTCAGGACATTAATTTTAAAAGCCTACAAATTCGAATACTCTAAAATGTAAATTTAGTTTTATCTAAACGAATCAAGGAATCTAATTTGTTCTTTTGTTTGCTTTTTTACAGAAAATTTGCCGCCATCGGAGTTGAAGAAGTTCAGAAATAAGCAGAGAAAGCAGCGTAGGAAGGCGGAGCTGGAAAGGCAGCAGGCTGCTCAAGCTCAGGAGAAGAGGGAACAACACAATAAGTCTCGACAACAGGCTGATCCCGATCTCGAACAACCTACGCTAGATGAACTTATTCCGGAAAAATTGGAAAGGGTAAGTTTTAAAAAAATCCACTTGCACTGAATGCAACGGAATTAAAATCAGAAATTATAATCTACTTGCTTTTTGCAGGTGGATGATCCTTTGGAACAAGCCATCAAATTTTTGCATCCTCTACAAGAGTTGGCTGCCGACAGAATAGAAACGCATCTAATGGCTTTCGAAATTTATATTCGAAAAGGTAATATTTTTCAATATTTTTCATTTTTAAGAATTATTCTCAATTCTGAATTGATCTGAAAACAAAAACGATTGTCCACTGTTTGATCATCTTTTGAATTATGGATACATGGATCTAATATCCTCTAAGATCTTCTGAACTTTTCCATAAGTTTCTAGAATCTTCTAGGCGTTTCCAGAATTGTCCAGAATCTTTTTAAATCCTCCAAAATCTCCAAAAGACCTTCGAAATTTTCTCAAATCCTTTAGAATCTTCAAAACTTATCTGATATCTGTAAAAATTCTCCAAAATATTCTAGACTTCTTTAAAATCTACAATCATTAGATTGTAATCTTTTAGAATCTTCTGAATTTTTCTAAAATAATCTTATCTGCACTTACAAATTTTGGTGCATCGGCCGGGAAACCAAAGTAATCGCGGATATTGATAAGGAATACTAATTTAGATAATTATTTAATATTTTTATTATTAGTCGCGGGGACGTAACAAAAGAATATCCCAAAATTGTTTAATATTCATCAAAATATACTAGACTTTCAGAATCTTCTAAAATCTTCTGAACTTTTCCATCAGTTTCTAAAATCTTGACTTACTAGAATTCTCCAGAATGTTTTAAAATCCTCCTAAATCTTCTGATATTTTCGATAAGTTTCTAGAATCTTTTAAAATCGTCCTAAATCTTCTGATATTTTCGGTAAGCTTCTAGAATCTTCTAGTCGTTTCCAGAATCTTTCAGAATCCACTAAAATCTACAAAAGATCCTCGAAATTATCTCAATTCCTTTAAATCCTCAAAACTTGTCTAAAATCTGTAAAAATTCTCCAAAATATTCTAAACTATTCTAGAATATTCTACAATCGACTTAGTTCTTCTGGATTCTTCCATAATCTTTTGGAACCTTCTGTAAATTCTTTTTCTGTAATACCTCCTGAATTCTGCTAACATGATTTTAAAATATCTTAAAGAATATCACAAAATTCTTTAATATTCTAAGAAAATATACTAGACTATTTCAGAATCTTCTAGAATATTCTGTTCTCCAGAATTCTGCAGAATCTTGTAAAAAAAAGATTATAAGATATTAGAAGTTTTAGGCAGAATTCAAAAGACTTTTGAGGATTCTAAAAGATTCTGAAACAGTCTAGAATATTTTCAAAAATCATAATAGATTTTGGGGTGTTTTTAAAGATTTTAGAACTCTGAGAAAGTCTGGATATCTCTGTACGAGTTCTAAAAAATCCTGAGAAATTTTGGAAGGTTCTAGATCATTCTGGAAGGTTTTAGAAGATTCTGGAAGATTCTAAAACATCATAAAATATCTTGAAGATTCTAGAGGATTTTGAGAAATTTTAGGAGATTTAACGAATCTACATGGAAAATTTAAAATATTCTAGACGATTTTATAAGTTTATTGAAAAGATCAGAAGTCGCGAAGGATTTTAGAAACTTTAGGAATATTTTATTAAATTCTAGACAAAAATCTAAGATTTTTGTGTATTTTTCAAGATTCTGGAGAATTGCAGTTTCCTTGGTATTTTTAAGAGAAAAAAACCCCTTTTTCGAAAAAGAAATCCCCTATTTTTCCTAAAATAACTCCTTATAACAGTGAAATCTTTTTTTAATTGAAAATGCATGTCAAATAAAGAAAAAATACCCATTTGTGATGACCTCAGTCGCCGGCGCACAGTGGGCAAAAAAGCACTTTTTTTGGACAAAAATCGGTCGGTAGTACAATTCTTAACGGATTTTAATGTTTTTCTTTTAGGAATGACCGTATTTCTTCCAAGTATAACGTGTGACTGCAAATATTTCACTCTGACTAAACAAAAATTTGTTATTTACCAAAAAAGGATTAAACTTTTTTGTCTAACTTTTCAGTACTACTAATTCTTTTAAAATTTTCAAATTTATTAAAACAGTTCAAAAATCAATGTAATGAGTAACTCAAAATAATTTCCAGTAGGTTAGATTAAGAAAATAAATTTTTTATAATGTTATAAACAAACTATTGAACAAAAGTCATTTTTTCGTGATTTGCAATGATTAGCTATTTTAAATCCATAAATTTTGTATGAAATATGACAGATGATGATGTGCGCTTACAATTAGTTAAGAATAGCAGCTGTTTACCAATTATTTAAACAATTTTTATAAACAAATGCACACTTTAACCTTTTTTTCATGAATAAGATGCTTTTTTTGCAGTATCAACTTGAAATGGTTTTTCAAAGACTCCTTTCTACCATATTTTTCATAATGACAATAATTGTTAATTATTGTATATTAACAATTTTTATAAACAAATTTATATTTTTAACATTTTTTCATGAATAGGCTTCATTTTTTGCGGAATTAACTCGAAATGCCTTGTAAAAGATTCCTTATTGTCATATTTTTTATTGTTACAAAAACTGTGAATAATATAAACAATTTTTATAAACAAACGCAGACTTTCACCATTTTTTCAAGAATAGGCTTCATTTTTTTGCGGAATCAACTCGAAATGATTTGCCACAGACTTCTTGCTGCCATATTTTTCATAATGACAATAATTGTTAATTTTGCAAACAATTTTTGTAACCAAATGCACATTTGGACCAATTTTTCATGAATGGGACTCATTTTTTGCGGAATGAACTAGAAATGTCTTTCCATGGACTCCTTCCTAACATATTTTTCCTAGTGACAAACAATATATAAACAATTATATAAACAATTTTCATTACATTATATAAACATTTTTTATAAACAAATGCACATTTTCACAATTGTTTCATGAATGGGCTTCATTTTTTTGCGGGATCAATTTAGAATGTTTTGCTCATATTTTTCATAATGAGAATAATTGTTTATTATATAAACAATTTTAATAAACAAATGTACATTTTTTCATGAATTAGCTTCATTTTTCGCGGAATCAACTCGAAATGTCTTGCCAAAGACTCCTTGTTGTCATATTTTTCATAATGAAAAAAACTGTTAATTACATAAACAATTTATATCAACAAATGCACACTTTAACCATTTCTTCATGAATAGGCTTCATTTTTTTCGCGGAATCAACTTGAAATGTTTTGCTAAGGACTCCTTGCTGCCATATGTTTTATAATTACAAAAACTGTTAATTATATAAACAATTTTTATTTTTAAAAAAAGGCACATTTTGACCAGTTTTTCGTGAATAGGCCTAATTTTTTTGCGGAATGAACTACAAGTATCTTTGCAGGGACTCCTTGCTATAATATTTTTCACAGTGATAAAAACTGTTATTTGTATAAACAATTTTTATAAGCAAATGCATATTTTCACCATTTTTTTATGAACAAGCTTCATTTTTTTTGCGGCATCAACTCAAAATGTTTTGCCAAAGACTCCTTGTTGACATTTTTCATAATGACAAAAATTGTTAATTATATAAACAATTTTTATAAACAAATGCACATTTTAAATATTTTTTCATGAATAGGCTTCATTTTTTTGCGGAATAAATTTGAAATGTTTTGTCAAAGAGTCCTTGCTACGATATTTTTCATAATGACAGTTATTTCATAGTTACAAAAACTTTTAATTATGTAAACAATTTTCATAAACAAATGCATATTTTCGGAATTATTTACTGAATAGGCTTCAATTTATTGTGGAATTAACTTGAAAGGTTTTGCCAAAGACTTCTTGCTGCTATATTTTTCATAATGACAATAATTGTTAATTATATAAACAATTTTTATTTTAAAAAAGGCACATTTAGACCAATTTTTAGTGAATATGTCCAATTTTTTTACGGAATGAACTAAAAATATCTTTGCAGGGATTCCTTGCTTTTATATTTCTCGCAGTGACAAAAGCTGTTAATTATATAAACAATTTTTATAAACAAACGCACATTTTCACTATTTTTTCATGAATAGGCTTCATTTTTTTTTTACGTAATCAACTCGAAATGTTTTGCCAAAGACTCCTTGGTGTCATATTTTTCATATTGACAAAAATTGTTAATTACATAAACAATTTATATCAACAAATGCCCACTTTAACCATTTTTTCATGAATAGGCTACATTTCTTTTGCGGAATCAACTTGAAATTTTTTGCTTACGACTGCTTGCTGCTATGCTTTTACAAAAAACTGTTTTATTTAAGTAAACAATTTTTATTTAAGAAACGCATATTTTGACCATTTTTTCGTGAATAGGCCTAATTTTTTTTTTGCGGAATGAACTAAAAATGTCTTTGCAGGTACTTTTTGCTTTTATATTTTTCACAGTGACAAAAACTGTTATATAAATTATATATAATTATTATATTTATTATTATAATTATATAAACAATTTTTATAAACAAATGCATATTTTCACCATTTTTTATGAATAGGTTTCGTTTTTTTACGGAATAAACTCGAAATGTTTTACCAAAGACTCCTTGTTGACATATTTTTTATAATGACAATAATTGTTAATTATATAAACAATTTTTGTAAACAAATGCACATTTTTACTATTTTTTCATTAATAGGCTTCATGTTTTGACGGAATCAACTCGAAATGTTTTGTCAAAGAGTCCTTGCTGAGATATTTTTCATAATGACAATTATTTCATAGTTACAAAAACTTTTAATTATATAAACAATTTTTAAAAACAAATGCACATTTTCAGCATTTTTTCTTGAATAAGCTTAATCATTTCGCGGAATCAACTCGAAATGTTTTGCCAAAGACTCCTGACTACCATATTTTTCATAATGACAATAATTATCAATTATATAAACAATTTTTATAAACAAAAGCACATTTTCCCCATTTTGTCATGAATAGGCTTAATTTTCGTTTAAAGAATTAGTAGCTTCTATCAATTTAAAATATATGACAGCAAGGAGTCCTTGTCAAAACATTTCGAATTGTTTCCGCAAAAAAAAAAATGAAGCCTATTCATGGCAAAATTGTGAAAATGTGCGTTTGTTTGTAAAAATTGTTTACATATTTAACAGTTTTTGTCACTATGAAAAATATGACAGCATGGAGTCTTTGACAAGACATTCGAGTTAATTCCTCAAAAAAATGAAGCCTATACAAAATGAAGCCTTTACAAAAGAAATTTCGTCACAATCATCGTTATCCAGAAAAAGTAACTAGTTAAAGTAACTAGTTACTTTACCATCCCTGTGCATTTGTTTGTAAAAATTGTTTATATAATTTACCATTATTGTCATTACGAAAAATATGACAGCAAGGAGTCTTTGGCAAATCATTTAAAGTTGATTCCACAAAAAAAATGAAGCCCATTAATGAAAAAAATGGTTAAAGTGTGCATTTGTTTATAAAAATTGTTTAAATAATTAGCAAGCAGCAGTTTTTCTTAACTAATTGTTAGTGCACATTATTATCTGTCGTATTTCATACAAAATCTATGGATTTAAAATAGCTAATCCTTGCGAATCACGAGAAAACTACTTTTTGTTTCCACTGAGCGGCAGATTCTATGACCAGGGGTGTAGCGAGGGGGAGGGGGCTGAAGGGTTTGGCACTCCCCCCCCCAAACGGTTGTTCCGGGTCGGTATTTTCGGGATTTTCGGATAATTCGGCTATAAATTTGGCTAGTCGGCAAAAAATGATAACTAGTCGGCAAATTCCACTTATTGAGTCGGCATTTATGACAATACTCACCCCCCAAAACTCAATACGCTCGCTACGCCCCTGTCGATGACGCCATCTTGGGATGACGCCATCTTAGGATGAGGCCGGTGACTGAGTTCATCACAAATTAGTATTTTTTTCATTTGACATGTACTTAAACTAAAAAAGGAATTGCACTGTTACGCGCAGTTAATCGGTCAACCCTCAATTTTGCCGATCGGTCACTCGCCTTTTAGAGAAATAAGGTTAGGTTTACACTTGAAACTAAAATTTACAATGACTAAAGTCCATTTTTCTTTTTGTCCCAGGCCGAACTCTGTTGATGCTGCGGTCGATAAATCGAGCCTATCGCCTGGATCCGAACAATCCGGAGCTGCACACATGCCTCGTGCGCTTCCTTCAGCACACAAACGCATCGCCCCTAGAAGGCGCCATGGCCGAGGTGGTGAAACGCCAGACTAGTGGAATATTCTCGAGTTCCAGTGCGGAGCAACTGAACGCGCAATACTTGAAGAAGAACAGCAAGTCTCTGCCACACCTTTTCCAAGGCGCACGAATGGTGTACCTCCTGGATCCCAGTGCTCAATCAAAGGCTCTCTCACTCGTCACCGATTTCGAGAATCTCGAGGGTGTCACACTCGAGATTTGCACAAGGTTGCTCGAGGCCCTTCGCAACGGTGATTTCGGTTCCTGCGAATCGACGCTGGCCGACTTCAGAGTCAAGTGCCATTATCGCTTCCCCTACGCGACCGCATTTCGTCTCGCCGAAGTTCCCGAGTCCAAAGTCACTGTCAATCACCAGGAGAAGGAAAACTCCATCAAGAACTGATCCTGGGACCCGGCTGGGCGAATCGAGGGTTGAGAGACGCTCGAAGGGGAGAGAGTAACAATTTTTAATCGATCGATGGCCTCGGTTTTTTTTATTTTTTACCGACGCAAACGAACTTTCTCGAAGGGACCGAGTGGACTCAGTGTACAGAGTGCGTTGTGTAAAATATTATGAAATGGCGAGACAAGACTTGTATACATTCGTGCTAAACGCTTTTGCGTGATTTTGTACACTTACAACCTTGTTACCGCTCTGCAAATCTCTACCGTGTAGAGTTTGCTGTGGAAATATTATCAAGCAACACATTTGTACCGTCGCAGAATGAACTTTTCTTCTTTCAGACACCCTTGCCGAGTTTTATTCGTAATCTGTACGAAAGACTAGCGTCGGATCGGAAAATACACTTACCCTAAAACGGAGCTAAGCCGGAATCTGGTATTTCATTACTTGACACTGTTTTTTTTTTTTTCCCCCTGGATAAAAGACAAGTGTCCCGCTTTGACACATATGTCCGGTTTAGCCTCGTTTTAACCGCTATTTTCGAAGCCTATAATCAGAGCTGGGCACAAAATACTTCAAACACGTTACAAAAATATAAGTATTTCGCTATAAAGTAGTTAAAATGCATTGCAGAGAAAATGCAATTTTGCGAATGTATTTCAAACAAAATCAGAAGTAATGTATTTTATTTCAAATACATTTGAGAATTGTGTATTTTATCTGAAATAGTTATTAGTGTCTCAGATGAAATACACCCTAAATTATGAATTCTTTGGAATTGGGAATGAACTTCTCAGAATTCGCTAAGAATTCCTAAGAATTCACCTTAAATTACTTAGAATTCACAATGAACTCTTCGGAATTTATCATGAATTTATTGGCATTCTTTGAAATTCACTGTGAGTCCTTTGGAATTCACTATGAGTTATTTGGAATTCACTGTGAGTTATTTGGAATTCACTGTAAGTTATTTGGAATTTACTGTGACTTATTTGGAATTCACTGTGAGTCCTTTGGAATTCACTGTGAGTCCTTTGGAATTCACTGTGAGTTCTTTGGAATTCACTATGAGTTGTTTGGAATTCACTCTGCTTTCTTTGGAATTTATTATAAATTCTTTGGAATTCAATGTGAATTCCAACGAATTCAAAGAGAATTTTGAAGAATTTCGAAGAATTTAATGAGAATTTTGAAGGATTCCTAAAGAATTCCTAAGAATTCTTGGTGAATTCCAAAGAATTCATAATTAAATTCTAGCAAATCCATCCAGTTAAGCTTTACAGACCCTTGAACTCTTTGGAATTCGACACAATTTCTGTGGAATTCACAATGAACTGTTCGGAATTTACCATGAATTCATTGGCACTCTTTGAAATTCACTATGAGTTCTTTAGGATTCATCATAAATTCTTTGGAATTCAATGTGAATTCCAAGGAGTTCAAAGAGGATTTTGAAGAATTTCAAAGAATTCAATGTGAATTCCAGCGAATTAAAATAGAATTTTGAAGAATTTCAAAGAATTAAATGTGAATTTTGAGGGATTTCTGGTGATTTTCAAAGAATTTCTGGCCAATTCTGAAGAATTCTAAAGAATTTATAATTAAATTTCAGCAAATTCATCTAGTTGAGCTTCACAGAGCCTTAAAATCATTGAAATTCGACACCAATTCTGTGGAATTCACAATGAACTCTTCGGATTTACCATGAATTCATTGGCATTCTTTGGAGTTCACTGTGAGTTCCTTGAAATTCACTATGCTTTATTTAAAATTTATCATAAATTCTTTGGAATTAAATGTGAATTCCAACGAATTCAAGGAGAATTTTGAAGAATTAAAAGAATTCAATGTGAATTTCAACGAATTCAAGGAGAATTTTGAAGCATTTCAAAGAATTCAATGTGAATTTTGCAGGATTCCTGATGAATTCCTAAGAATTCTTGGCGAATTCCTAAGAATTCTTGGCGAATTCCAAAGAATTTCTAGTGAATTCTGAAAAATTCATCATTAAATTCCATCAAATATATCCAGTTGAGTTTTACAGAGCCTAGAATTCTTTGGAATTTGACACGATTTCTGTGGAATTCACAATGAACTCTTCGGAATTTACCATGAATTCATTGGCACTCTTTGAAACTCACTATGAGTTCTTTGGAATTCACTATACTTTATTTGGAATTTATCAAATTCTTTGGAATTAAATGTGAATTCCAACGAATTCAAGGAGAATTTTGAAGAATTTCAAATCCAATTCAATGTGGATTTCAACAAATTCAAGGAAAATTTTGAAGCATTTCAAAGAATTCAGTGTGAATTTTGAAAGATTCCTGATGAATTTTAAAGAATTCAATGTGAATTTTAACGAGTTCAAGGAGAATTCTGAAGAATTTCAATATTTCAAGGAGAATTTTGACTAATTTGAAAAGATTTAATGTGAATTCCAACGAATTAAAGGAGAATTTTGAAGAATTTCAAAGAATACAAATATGAGTTTTGAAGGATTTTTGGTGAGTTCCTCAGCATTTTTTGTGAATTCTAAAGAATTTATAATTAAATTCCAACAAATTCATGCAGTTCAGCTTTACAGAGCCTTGAATTCTTTGGAATTCGACACGAATTCTGTGAAATTCACAGTGAACTCTTTGGAATTCATCATGAATTCATTGGAGCTTTCTCGAATTTAATTGTAAATTCTGTTGGATGATTCGAAATTCACCGGGAGTTCTGTGAAATAGTTTGGAATTCATGTGTTCTCTGGAATTCATCATTAATTCTTTGGAATTCACAATGAGCTCTTCGGAATTCACCATTAATTCATTGGAATTTTTCAGAATTCACCTTGATATCTTCGGAATTCACCAGCTAAGCCTTAAAATTCACCCTCAATTTGTTAGATTTCTTCATATTGAATTACAAAGAATTCATGCTGAATTCCAAAGAATGCCAATGAATTCATGGTAAGTTGCGAAGAGCTTATTGTGAATTTCAAAGAATTCAAGGTGTATTCTGAGGAATTCTTTATGAATTCCAAAAAATTCAAAGTGAATTCCGAAGAATCCTAAATAATTCATAATTAAATTCCAACAAATCCATGCATTTAAGTTGCACAGAGGCGTAAATTCTTTAGAATCTGTCATGAATTTTTTTGGAATTCGCCATGAATTTTTTTTGGAATTCATCATGAATTTTTTTTGAATTTTTCATACATTTTTTTGGAATTCGTCATGAATTCAATGAAATTCACCATGAACTCTTCAGATTTTACCATGAACTCTTGGGAATTCACCATGAACTCTTGGGAATTCACCATGAACTCTTGGGAATTCACCATGAATTCATTGGAATTCTTCAGAATTCACCGAAACTTATTTGGAATTTTTCAAAATTCACTAAGAATTCTGTGGAATCCCTCGAAATTCCCCTTGATATATTTGGAATTCACCAAGAATTCTTTTAAATTCACCTTGAATTTGTTGGTATTCTTCGGAATTCACATTGAATTCCACAGAATTCATAGTGAACCCTGACGAATGCCAAAGAATTCATAGTTAATTCCAAAAAATTCCAATAAATTCATGGTATTTTCCAAAGAGTTCATTGTGAATTCAAAGAATTTTAATTATCTCGTGGTGAATTCTGAAAAGTTTATTGTGAATTCTAAAGAATTCCAAAGAACTCATAGTGAATTCCAAAGAACGCCAAAGATCTCATCGTGAATTCCAAAGAATGCCAATGAATTCATGGTAATTTCCGAAGAGTTCATTGTGAATCTCGAGGAATTCAAGGTGAATTCTGAGCAATTTCTGGTGAATTCCTAAGAGTTCAAATGATCACATGGTGAATTCATGATGAATTCTAAATAATTCATTATGATTATGAATTTCAAAGAATTCATTATGAATTTCAAAGAATTCATTATGAATTTCAAAGAATTCATTATGAATTTCAAAGAATTCATTATGAATTTCAAAGAATTCATTATAAATTTCAAATAATTCATTATGAATTTCAAAGAATTCATTATAAATTTCAAAGAATTTATTATGAATTTCAAAGAATTCATTATGAATTTCAAAGAATTCATTATGAATTCCAAGCAATTCATTATAAATTCCAAACAATTCATTATGAATTCTAAAGAGTTTGAAAAAATTCAAGATAAATTCCGACGAATCCCAAAGAATTCATAACTAAATTCCGAAGAATGTGTAATGAATTCGAAAAAATTCAAAGCTCTGAAGCTTTTTTAGATAGTGCGCATTCGGAATTCTTAGGAATTTGCAATGAACTCTTCAGAATTCACCGTAAATCATTGGAATTCACCAGGGATTCTTAGGAATCTTCCGAATAATTAATATTAATAAAATTCTTCCGAATTAATATTAATATTATATAATTAATTTAGGATATATTTCATCTAAAATGAAAGTAAGTATTTCAGATCGAATTCACAATTCGCAAATATATTTCAAATAAAATACAAAAATATTTAAATGCAGTTTGCATGTTATTTAAAATCCATTGGCTTCATTGTATTTTCCCTGGCCTTGAATTTCAACTACAAATTACATTGCATGCATTTTGTATTTCAAAATGCTTGAAATACATTTTCTTCGAAACACTGTCCAGCTCTGGCAATAGTAAAAATTGTAAAATACTGGCATCGCTGAAACTTTGCAGCTGTCGATGTTTTTTGAACCGGAATTTTATAAGAAATACTCAATAAATAATTATATATATTTTCTGATCTGACCGTAAAAACCCTCCAGCGTTTTCCTCTTTCACTGTTCTTCCGGTCGTAAGACGAACTTGATGAATTTCTTCTATTTTTTGAGCCGATAAGTTGCAGGAAATTATGAAAACTGTAGAAATTTTTGGGAAAATGCGTGTAATATACGAAGTGGCAATTCAGAAAGATAGTAAATTATCACCTATTTAAAAGGTGAATAAATTTAATTGAAGAGATTGAATAAAGAATACTCGGTTTTTTTGTCTGTAACGTTTTTGTATTGTAATAATTTTCTTTTGTATTCAAAAGTCTTAGTTGTATTCAAAAGTTTTAGTTGTATTCAAAAGTTTTAGTTGTATTCAAAAGTTTTAGTTGTATTCAAAAGTTTTAGTTGCATTCAAAAGTTTTAGTTCTATTCAAAAGTTTTAGTTGTATTCAAAAGTTTTAGTTGTATTAAACGCATTACATAATTTTTTCTGATTTCAGTTGTATTTTGCATTTTGTGAATTAGAATTTAAATTCATTTTCTTACATAAAACGAAAATTCGACGTACAAAAATATTTCGTATATTACTCGAGGTTTTTCATAGTGAAATCCAAAACCAAATTGTAATTCAAGTTTAAATCCAAATCCTGTCTTTAAATAAACTGTCAACTTGTTAATTGAAATCATCGATCCGACATTTATTTGATCCTTGTTCAATTCCTGATCTTCCAGTACGATCAATTTTTTTTCTCTCTCTCCAACGATGATTTTGCTAACTCATATCGTATTCACAACAGTGTTTTGCAAAAGAGGGTGTAAATGTTACCACTAACGCGTGATTATCAAAATTTTGACACTTGAATTCGTAGCAAATAATATTCAAACGTCGTCGCATACAATAATGATATTATGTAATTTTTCACAATTTTAAAAATTCCTCTGCGATTTTATCTTTCCTCTACAATGTAACAGACTGTAAAAAAGGCAAATCGAAGGTAAAATATCACAGATTTTTAGGACTAACGCTTGCCCTCATGATTTATAAATCGCCTCAGGCTCTTACGATTCTTTTCTTATCCTCGTGTTTTCTTTCCTTTTTTGTAAACTATAAGTGTATTATTTATTTCACAAATGGCTGTACAGGCTCGAAATATAAGAAAACGCACTTCCTCTCATTTGTAACTATCGTCGATCACATTTTATATGTAAATATTTGGCGCCGATCAAACATGTTATATTATGCGTTATATAAAAAAAGAAGGAGATTGAAGCAAAAATGTCGAAATAAAAAGAAAAAACTAAACGAAAATCTTTATTCCACCTTTCAGTCAAAAATCCAAAAAGTTGTCTGTAATTTTTTATTTTTAATTATGCAGAACTTAAACAAAAAGAATTGAAATCGATGATGATAATGGAAATACACTGCCAGAATAGTTTACAAAAAAGAATATATCTCTTGTAAATGTGGACGCGTAGTCGCGTCGATTATTGATAATTATTAATTAACTAATTACACTCATCGCTTGAAATAAGGCCGGACTCGGGGGCCTTAAAGTCGATGCTATTTAAATCCAATTTGAATCGGATTTAAGGCTACGAGTGAGCACTCTTATGTCAACATTCAGGGCCGTAAATATAGTCTCTGAACGTACAAAAGTAAAGAGAGTGCAGTAGTACAAATTTAGCGCAAAGTACAAATGCGCAGAGAGTCAAGTTCAGTGTCGCCCGTCAAGGGACGCTCAGGGGGGGGGGGAATTCAGTGAAGCGTGAACGACCATGAAGCCGGCCTTATTTACAGCGGCCCCATTTCTAGCGGCGAGTGTAATTAATTAATATTCAAGGCATCGATCATGTGTATTATAGTTATTTCGAGTCGATGTGTCAGTATCGAATTTACGAGGGTGGCATAACTTTAACGTCCGCTGTTATTGTCCTTAAAAGGTCGTAAAGTTTAAGTGAGACCTCTTGCGATTTTATGAATTGGCATCAAATGCCGAAGAGGGATATATGTACATATGTAGTCAATAATTATATCCGAATCTCCGAAAGTCAACTAATTAATAGCCATAATCATAGGAAACGGGTTTTCTCTTACTTTTGAACAAAAAAAAAACCAAAAAAAATACAGAAAAACTGATTTCTGAGCATAATCACGTGCTTTAGTTTCTCCAGATCCAAATCAACTTTTCCATCGGTCCAAAACTTTTTTTGGGTGAAAGAGATAAGTACGAATGTTGTTTCTCTCGATGTGTGGCTGTACGGCATATAGATATTTATATAAGTTATGACGAATAAATACGAATTAAACAGAAGGAAATTGATTTTATGAATTCCCGTTTATCAAAATGTTGTTTTTACATTTTTAAGATATTTTAAAATCTGTCGCAGCCAAGCTTACTTTTTATATTTTTAAGATATTTTAAAATCCGTCGCAGTCAAGCTTACTTAATTATTTGTTGTATTATTACTTTATTATTTATTTAAGTCTTTTACTCTTTCCCTTTTAAAACAAAAAAGATTTCCCCTTTTTTTCAAACAACTTCCGCTTGAATACTGAAATAATAACTGAAATGAAACCCAAGATTCAATGTTTCTAGATTTTTTAAAGCCTATTTTAAGATTTTAATATTTTAAGTTGCCTTCTAAATGCAATCTTTGATACAACAACTAAAAAAAACCGAATGAATCATTTCAAATCTGGAAGTGTTTAAGATTTTTTGATAAGTTTAATGCAGCACGTCGATAATTTCTAAATTTAAACAGGAGAAGCATTTAAAATAATCTTTCACTAAAGCACTTTCAAAATCGAAGACTAAAAAATAATTTTGAATTTTAAATATTTAGAGTTGCAAAAAATATAAAATTCTAGCCTTCTGGCGTAAAATAGCCTTCTATATTTTTAAATTCAAGGATTTTAGATTTCTGAAATCAATCTAAATTGATTAAATTTTGAATTGAACATTTTTAAATTGCAAACTCTTGAAAATTTAAATTCTCCAAGTTGTGAATAATTCTATATATGTTGATTTGATTTTTGTGATTATTTTCAATTTCACAATTGTGAACTTTTTAATTTTTAATTGATCAATCTCTAAACTATCAATTCTGATTCTATTTTTAGAAGTAAAAATAGTAAATTTCAAACATCGAGCGTTGAAGACTGAATAATTTTGAATTTTAAATGCACAATTTAAATTTAATTGCACAATATAAAATTAGAAATCTTCTACATTTTTGAAATTCAAGGTTTTAGAATCTTTAAAGTTTTAAGTGTAAAACTTAATTCTTCAATGAAATTGAACAATTTTAATTTTAATGCTATCAAAAGTTGACAGATTCAAAATAAAGCATTAAAAAGGTTCGAACGAGAAAATTTGGAAAAAATTGGGAGAACAATTTTGGAATACTCTTTTGCTACGTCCCGCGACTAATAATAATAATATTAATAAATAATTATCTAAATTAGTATTCCTTATCAATATCCGTGATTACTTTGGTTTCCCGGCCGATGCACAAAAATTTGTAGGTGTAGATAAAATTATTTTAAGAGAATCCAGAAGATTCTAAAAGATTATGGAAGAATCCATTTGAATCCATTTGAAATTTATTTATTTATTTATTGTATTGTATTATTTATTTATGTATTGTACAATTTATTAAAATTGTACTATTTTTAACGATTTAAATTTGTAGCTAAACATTTTCGCTAAATATATTTCAATCTAAACTGATTAAACTTTGAATTTAACATTTTTTACATGCAAAATCTTCAAAATTTAAATCCTCCAATTTTCGAATGATTTTACCTTAATTAAATTTGATCTTTGGGATTGTTTTCAATTTGCCACTGTATAGTTGTGAATTTTTTAATTTTTAATTGTTCAATTTCTAAAGTATCAATTCTTATTCTATTTTTAGAAGTAAAATGAATAATATTCAAATTCCGAGCACTGAAGACTAAATAATTTTGAATTTTAAATATTTTAAATTGCACAATATAAAATTAGAAGTGTTCTATTTTTTTAAATTGAAGGATTTCAGAGTTTTTTAAAATTTTAAGTATAAAATTTAATTCAACATATTATTGAATTTTTAACGTTTCAAATAAAAAATTTTTTAACTTTAGACACTTTTAATTCGAAATTGTATTTTAAAGGTTTTAATTTTTAAAAGCTTGATTTGATATTTTAAAAATCAGAAAGCTTGATATTTTAAAAATCAGAAGGCTTGATATTTTAAAAATCAGAAGGTTTGAAATTTTAGAAATCATCGAAATTGCCTTATTTTTTTGAAAAGCATCAAATTTAAAGATTTAAATTTGAGGAAAAACGATTTTGAACCCTTTTAAATTTTTAAGGTTCCTGGAATAATTAAATAAAATCCCCCCTTAAATCCCGATCTATTCAATATGTAGGTTTTTAATTCCTCAATTTTGAACGATGTAAATGTTGGTAGTCAAGCCTGGGATTTGAAATTTACAATTTAAAAAATTAGAAGTTTTTAGATTTTACAAGGAATCAAAGTTTAACGATTTAAATTTTAAAAATTATTATTTTCAATGTTTCGAATTAAAAATTGTTCAACTTTAGACACTTTTAATTCGAAATTGTACTATTTTGAAGGATTTAAATGCTAGGAATCATCAAATTTAAACGATTTAATTTTTAAAAGCTCTGGAATTTGAAATTTACAATTTAAAAAATTGGAAGGCTTTAGATTTTACAGCAAATTGAAGTTGAACCATTTAGATTCTGGAAATCATTCAATTTGATGGTATTAATTTTTAAAAGCTATGGAATTTGATATTTTGAAATCAGAATGCTTGAAATTTTATCAAGTCTCAAAGATCAAATTTTGATCAAAGTTTATCGGTTTAATTTGTCGAAATCATTGAATTTGAAGGTTTTAATTTCTAAAAGCTATGAGATTTGATATTTTAAAAATCAGAAGGCTTGATATTTTAAAAACCAGAAGGCTTGATATTTTAAAAATCAGAAGGCTTGATATTTTAAAAATCAGAAGGCTTGATATTTTAAAAATCAGAAGGCTTGATGATTTAAAAATCAGAAGGTTTGATATTTTAAAAATCAGAAGGTTTGATATTTTAAAAATCAGAATGTTTGATATTTTAAAAATCAGAAGGCTTGATATTTTAAAAACCAGAAGGCTTGATATTTTAAAAACCAGAAGGCTTGATATTTTAAAAACCAGAAGGCTTGATAATGTTAAAACCAGAAGGCTTGATAT
>JBAGKK010055510.1:0-28145 GCA_037177015.1 Euceroptres primus
CATTTATTGTAAATCAATAATATCGTAATTTCATTAAATGATAAATAATATGAATTTTCTGAAAAGAATCTTTTTCTATTTTCGTTAGCCTATTTGAAAATTATATTCTTTTCAAACAAAACGACTAACTTCATTCAAGATATCATAAAATGGTCGTAGGACACGATGGCAATAAATCAATGAAAAGGAATTCTTTTTTAAAGGTTACTTTCTTACAATATTTTCACGTATAAATTATTTTATAGAAAGTGCACTTATCTGGAAAAAAACGCGGGACAAGATGACATTACAAAGATGTAAGGTTTTCGAAATTTGGTGAAATTTGTTAATTGCTGATTTTATTTACATTTCTGACATATTTTCACACAAGCATATTGTGAAATTTACGTCAAAGTTCACTTGCTTTATGGTTTAAATATGGAAAACTACTATTTTCATTAAAAAATCCGACGAAATGTGTCTTTGGACACGATGACCAAAACTGAAATTCAAATCTGAGAACTTCTCTAAATCTGAATTAATCAAATTTTACTAATTCATCAGTGCCTGCCTTCTAGCTATGGCAATTAGTGTAAAATTACTAAAATTTCAGTAAATTTTATGACAATTAGTGTAAAATTACTAAAATTTCAGTAAATTTCTACTGATTCACCAACAGAAACGATAACTGAAATTTCAGTGCATCACTGAAACTTCAGATATCGTTTTTACTGGCGAATCATTAGAAATTTACTGAAATTTTAGTAATTTTACACCAATTGTCAGTAGAATTCTACTAACTGCCATAGCTAGAATGAAGTCACTGATGAATTAGTAAAATTTGACTAATTTAGATTTAAAGAGTACACATGAGAAACTATTCGTTTCTTGAAATTGAAATTAATCGAACGATTATTAAATTTTTTATCTTTAGGAGTAATAGAGAAAAGGTGAATACCAGAAAAACATCCAATTTTACTTTAAAAGACTGAAAAAAGGGACAAGGGACTTATATTTAAAACAGAATATTTTTAAGAATAAGAGCATAATTTTCTCGGGACACATTTTCGTCGATTTTTTTATTTTCATTCATAAACTACACTGTTAGAAATTTCCATGTCAATTTTCAGAGACATGAGACTGAAGCTTTATGCAGTTACCGTTTCTAAAATTTCAGTTACACTTTGGTAAATTTCAGTTACAATTTGATAAATTAAAAGAAAAATTAGTAACCGAGGATTACTTTTTGGTAATTTTACGATACTTGTAACTGAAAATTCTGAAACTGATCTGAAAATTTTGAAACTTGTAACTTAAGATTCCGAAACTGTAAAAGAAAAAATTTTACTTGCAGGTAACTAAAGCTTTATGCAATTACATATAACTGAAAATTTAGTTACAGTTTAGTAAATTTCAGTTTCAATTTGGTAAATTTAAGATTAGTTTAGTTTGAAAATTCAGTTACCGTAACTGAAATGTAAGATAAATTTATGAAAATTCAATTACAATTTGGTAATTTTTAGATACGGTTTCTGACAAGTATCTTACACCGAAAAAAGTGGGATTCACTGTTAGAAATGTTCGTAAATTTCCAGAATTTTTAGGTTACGAAAGTAACAAAAAATTTTATTCAATTTAAGATACTTTTCAGAAACCGTATCTGAAAATTATCAAATTGTAACTGAAATTTACCAAACTGTAACTGAATTTTCATGAAATTGTCTTAAATTTCAGTGACGGTAACTGAATTTTCCTAAATTTATCTAAAATTTACCAAATTGTAACTGAAATTTACCAAACTGTAACTAAATTTTCAGTTACGTGTAACTGCATAAAGCTTCAGTTACCTGAACGTAAAATTTTTTCTGTTACAGTTTCAAAATTTGAAGTTCACGTTTCAGAATTTTCAGTTACAAGTGTCGTAAAATTACGAAAATTAAACTGAATTTTCAGTTACTTTTAACTGAATTTTCCTAAATTTTTCTTAAATTTACCAAACTGTAACTGAAGTTTCAGGAATGGTAACTACATAAAGCTTCAGTCTCATGTCTCTGTAAATTGCTATGGAAATTTCTAACAGTGTTAATAGTTAATTCTAGTAAAACTAACTAAAAAATTAGTAAAATTAACTATAGATTTTATTTAAATTAACTAGACATTAGTTGAATCAAATAGATTTTAGTTAAATCAACTAGATTTTCAATTAATTTAACCAGAAGAACTAGTAATACCTCTAGCCAACTATTGAATTAGTTAATTTTACGTTATTTTGGTCACTTTTTTCACTCTTTTAAACTTGGACACTTTTCTCACTTTTTTTGTTAAAAATAAAAATAATTTTCTTTAAATTTGTTCTCCAATGAAACTTATTGTCATGCTGAAATATGTCTTTGTCTGTCACATTTTAAAAGTTTATAATTCGAAAATCCTCCAAAATCTACAAAAGTCTCCCAAAATTTCATAAAATTCTACACGAAATCTTCAAAACTTATTTAAAATTTGTTAAAATTCTTGAAAAAATTCTCCACTATTCCATAGTCTTCCAGAATCCTCCAGGCTCTTTTAAGATCCGCCAAATTCTTCTTAAATCTTCCATAATTTTCAAAAATGTTTCGAATCTACTTTTATAATACTCTTAAATTTTAGACTGATCCATAATCTTCCAAACTCTCTCAGTCTTCTTAATTTTCACACATTTTTTCAATATCTACTTAATTTTTCAAAATATTATAAACTGTTCTAGAATCTTACGAAATCCTCTAAAATATTCTGAACTCTTCCATACCCTTCTAAAATCTTCTAAAGATTTCCAGAATTCTCAAGAATGTTTAGGAATCCTCCAAAATCTACAAAAAAGTCCCGAAATTTTCTCAAATTTTTTAAAATCTTCAAAATTTATCTAAAGTCTCTAAAAATTGTCCAAACTGTTGAACACTGTGCCAGAATTTTCCGTAATATTCTAGATTCTTCGGGATTCTTCCGTAATCTTTTACTGACTTTTGGGTTTCTCTATAATAATCTTATAAAATCTTAAAGAATATTCTAACATTTTTTAATGGCCTACAAAATATGCTAGAGTGTTCCAGATTCTTTTAGAATCCTCAAGAATATTCTGAACATTAGAATTTCCAGAATTCTACAGAATCATTTAGGACCCTCTAAAATCTATAAAAGACTCCTATAATCTTAAAAAAAAATTTTAAACTATTTTAAGAATATTTCTAAAATTCTATAGATTTTTTGAAAATTTAGAAAAAAAAATATCATGAAGAGAATAGATTTAAGAAGTTTATGGCAGAATCCTAAAAATTTTTGAGGATTCTAAAAGATCCTGAAACAGGGTAGAATATTTTTGAAAGTTATAATAAATTTTTGAATATTTTAGAAGATTTTAAAGCTCTGAAAAATTCTGAATATCTCTGTAAAAGTTTAAAAGAATTTGGAAAATTTTCTTAGAAGGTCCTAGAAAATTTTTGAGGATTTTAGAAGACTTGGAAAGAATTGAGAAGCCTCTGGAAGATTCTAACAAATTTAAAAAAATTCTAAAATATTCTCAAGAATTTTGAGGGATTTCAGAAGAATGAATGAGTCTTCAAGTATTCAGAGAATTTAAAATAGATATTCTAGACGATTCTAAAAGGTTATCGAAAGTTATAGAAGATTTTATAAACGATTTTATTAGAGATTTCCAAAGATTTTGGAAGTATAAAAATTTTTGGAGTATTTTTTAGATTCTAGACAGGCATCGGAAAATTTTTGAGTATTTTTTGTAAGATTCTGGAGAATTTCTGCAGGCTTATTTCGGAAATTTGATTATTTGAAAATCTAAAAATTCAACAATTACATAAAATTGAACATATTTTTTAAATCTAACCGAAAGTTTTTTGGTTACTATTGAGTCACGTTTGGTAACTTTTTTGGAAAACAGTGGTCACTTTTTCCACTTTTTTTCAATCCCGAACGTATTTGCGTTCATTTCATGAACACTCTACTTCCTCATAAAAGTTATTTTTTAACAATTTCTTATTAAAATAGATTTTTATTTAATAATTCAAATCAATTTTGGATTCTAGAATAGAAATAGTATGAAATAAAAAACGTTTTGTAATAGTTCAATCGATTCCTCTCGTCAAAAGGAACGTATTTGGTATTTACAATATTGCTGTATTCGTAAAATTGAAAAACTTTTCCTGATAAAAACGTAAAAAAAACTTCTACTTTGATCTATTATAACTACAATTATTTGTTATAAAAAATAATAAAAAATTGAAGAACTTTTTCTTATACGAAGTTAAAAAAAATTAGTTTTCAACTATAGTTGGTCATAAAAGTTTTTAAAATAGGTCAATGGATTCGTCTCGTCAAAAAGAATACATTTTGTACTTTCAATATTGCTATATTCCCCAAATTGAAAAAAATTGTTACTTATAATCCTAAAAATTCAAAATTCAAAAATTTTAGATTTTTTGTTTGGAGATGATTACGAAGATTCTATTGATTTTTATCAACTAAATACCAACCCATATTGAAAAAAATTATGTATGTAAAGTGTTTTATTACTTAAAAAACAGTGAGAAAAGTTATTGAAAATTTCGAATTTTTCAAAGTTACTTTTTGTTACATCAAGATGTAACAACATGATAAATTAACGTAAATCTTTTTTGGTAGAAAAAGATGTATTTCTGTGCAATCTCCAAATCTGTAATAAATTTTTTTGGCTGTAATCAAAACTGAAAAAAATATAACATCTCAAACGATTTTTGAGAAAAATAGAAAATAAGAAGAAATATTTCTTCTTATCTGATGCGACTTAAAACTGGAAAAATTTTGAACATCATGTGGGACTATACTTCCCCCAAATTTCGTGACCCTAGCTCTACTCGTTTGCGAGATATAATTAAAAAGGCATTGTTGACATACACACACCCACCCATACGGACATTTTTTAAAAACCTCATCTTCGGTTTCCTGGGGCAGAATTAGGTCGAGAAATGTTAAAAAATGAGATTCGAAAATTTTCATCGTTACAAAGCTTCCTTTAAGAGAAAGCAGTATAAAAGTTTTTACTTGAAATATTAAACTAAGTATTAAGGAAAAGAAAGATTAAAGTTATACAAACTTTCTTTTTAAGTGCACTTTTTGGTGAAAATAGTTTAGTTTTTCAGTATTCAATTTTGTATAATTTGCGAGAGATTCCCAGGTGGAAAAATTATGAATAATCTACGCATAATGAACTATGGATAGTCACTATGCAAAAAATTATGCATAAAATGTTGCAAACAAATGACAACTAGTTTTCAACTTTTTCCAACATTTTGATACCTTCAGATTTATTGAATATGCATAATTTATGCATAATTTTTGGCACAGTGACTATCCATATCTCATTATGAATAGATTATGCATAATTTTTTCACCTGGGTTATAAGTCAATAAAAATAGTTTCCTAAATGTTTATGTTGCTTTTAATACTAAAAAAGATTAAAGATGCTAAACAGAAATTTGCAAGAAATTTTTTTAAACGGGTATTTGAAAAGTTTTTTCTGCTTTGTATTATGAAACAATCAATATTTGGAGCAAAACAAATAGTGTGCATTTTTCAAAGGCCTCAATCTTGACAAATTATGTCTATTTTTTCACTAGACCTTTCTCTATAGACATTTAAAAAAAGAGAGAATAGCTGCTTCGGCGATTTCAGGATATTGCGTATAAAATTGAAGAAGATCCTTTATCTGGCATGGAGGTTGGAGAAGACTTGCTAGTCAATTCTTCTTGCCTCCTCTCAGACGATTACCTTGCGAAAGAAATATATACAAGAAGAAGGTGGATCGGCGAATTCAATGCCCGGATACATATGGCAGCGTTCTTGATGCCTCGATGATTACGCTGCGCACGGAAAAAAATTGCTAAATTAGCAAGAGTCATCTACTAAAATAGAGGCAGCAAATTTTTTCTACAATATTTACTGAAATTTAAGAATCAATCAATGATCTGTAAATTCGATAGAGAAATTTAAAAGAACAGAAATGTTAAACAGGTTTTATTAAGATTTACATTCACAAACTTCTCCGTTTTCCAGATCTACGATAGTTACTATTTGAAAATTTCTGTAAATACTGCAGTGAACACCTGCTGTCCCTATTTTAGCAGATGACTTCTAATTTATTAGATATAAGGTCTTTAATTTTTGAATTTGAAAAAATGGATATCTATTACAGAATTATGAATATATAAATCCCTATTTTCTGCTGGCAAAATATGAAGGACATCTAGGGTTATTTGACTGATCTTATTATTACAAAGTAGAGAAAAATTTTCCTAATACACGTGAGAAACTAGTCAACTGCATAATTCAGAATTTCCAAACGTGGAGGTGCGTCCGTTCCATGGGAAATATTTTTACCACTATCTGTGACGTTAGAAAACAATTTTCTCACAATCATGGTTATAAACTTCTAACTCTATGTGTGGGAAGGGTGCGTACAAACACTTGATCACCGTTCACTGAAAGTACCATGCAATCTTGGCAGGATCCAAAAGTGGGAGGTGAGGAAAAGTTGTATGCAAGTTGGAACTTCTCTCAAGACAGTTAAAGATAGTATTCAAGGTCACCAGAGATGATTATTTCCTACGCACATTCCTATCAATTACCTACGATTAAATTGACGAGAAAGAATTGAAATCAATCATAAAAAAATCAATCATGACCTGCTCTTTTTATAAATTTTCCACAAGTCTTAGGAATTACAGAACCGGTCACGAGTGTATAGAGTACCACTACACTTGCATCTCATCGAAAAAGAATTCTTGTCTCTTAAATTTAATTACTCAGGAAGGAAACGCGACTGTAACTTTTGTCAAAAAGCATTGAAACGATTAAGAAATTTTGCGTCAAAAGATCCATATGTGAATAACATTTTTAGTCAAGATATAAATTAAGAAATCTAGAAGAGAATAAGGTATTAGGTGACAAATCGACCCTTTTTTTAATTTTCGAAAAAATCTAGAAAAGACTTAGAAGAATTTTGAAAAAATTCATAGCGGTACTTAAAGTGTAAGCTTCAAAATGAGACCCAAAAACTGCAAATATCTTTACTAATTATCTAGTAATAATCACAAATGTGTCATCATATTTTTATTTTTGCGAGACTCCATGAATATGCAGTGAAGGTGAGCAAAGATTTGATCGACGCATGTTTAGTACTTGAAGCAGGACCGTCTTGGACATAAAAATATTTTGGGAACAAGGGGCACCTTTTTTATTTCTCTGTATGACGTAAAAATCTTATTAAATTGCAATTAATTATTTATTAAAATTAATTGATAATTTTTATTTTATAATGTATTAGTTTTAATATGAATTTGTAGTAAGTTTAATGTACATTATATATTAATCGTCAGCTAAGATACAGCATATTAAAATTAAGATACATGTACATTAATCTTAAAAATTATGTATATATGAAAACTATATATTAAATTATATCAAATTATATTAAAATATATATTAAAAACTGGGTATATTAAATTTAAGATAATTTCTAGCAGTGCAAGAAAAATAACGTGAATTCAAGATTAAAATAAATTGTGTTTAAATTCATACGTTATATAAATTTATTCAGTTTCCATTCCTAACGGAAAATGTTTTCAATTGTTCCATCTGTTTCAATATGCTTTTAGCTATAGGGAACCAATGATTTTTAAAGTTAAAGGAAAATATTTTTGTTTAAAGTATTGGACTCACTTTCTTCAAAGGTAAAAGCAAATTTAAGCACGTAGAACAACTTAAAACATATTTTTCTAAGAATAACAACTATAAATAATTTTAACCACGTGATGCACATTTAATTTTGAGCACAATTTCTATATCTATATCTCGAATGAAACCCGATATAATCAGGGTCTTATATAATTTGTTCATTTTTGCTGGAGATCATTTTAAACTGTTTTTGATTGATCCTAAACTCATGTTTTCTTCGGCGCTCTAACATAATATTCATATACTGCTCAAGGGACTACACCACTGTGAAATTTTTTTTTCAGAATTTTTGAAATTCAATATTTCGAAAAGTTATCAACGGATTTAGGTTTTCTTTTTCTTGTTTTGTTGGGAAAAGTAATTTCTACAGTTTTGTATGAAAAATTTTGTAATAAAATCAAAATTGTTGACATAGTTAACGAACAAAATTTTGTGTTTTTTTGGACTGCGGCAGAGCTACAGGTCGCTGTAATCATCTGAAACAAAAAATCGAACAAGATTAATAAATACGAATAGACTGGCTTTGGTCGTACGCGGAGATTTTTTTCGACAAAATGGCAGTCTTTGTTTTTTTTTGCATTTTTTTCAATTTCCAATAATTTTTTTTCTCCGGAAGTTATGAAAAAAATCCCCATGATGGATGAGAGATAATCTATCTAAAAATACACTCAAAAAATTTTAACCAAATTGGATGAGTGGTTTTCAAGAAACCACTACCGCAGTGGCAAAAAACATGGTTTCAAAAAAACGCATTCAAAGTTTGGGGTACGAATTTCAGCCAGAGTTTTACAAATCAAAATTTACTATTCAAAATAATGTTCTGGTGGCAATTCTTTACGGATTCCGATATTTTTTGTATAGAAATACTCAGCATTAAATTTGGAAGAAAGTTATCGAGTCCGATGTACGAATTTATTGATGTGTGCAATTTTGCATAAACAAATTAAGTAGCAAAACCAGAAATTTCCACAATTTCATCATTTTTATGAGATCCAGGTATATGGTAAATAAATCCAATATTTATGATTGATAATAATAATTTATTGCTCATAACAAGTTTTAAATAACAAAGTTATTTTTATAATATTGATTGGACCAGTAGACAGACAAAATTAACATCTAAATTCTTAAATTTAAATAACAAATCTACCATCACCGTCATTTTCAGCGAAAACATATAAAAAAATTTCATTTTCATGATTGATTGGTGGAATGATGATGGATGATTAATTTTCATCAAATATAAATAAACAATATTTTTGATAAACAATTTTATAAACAAATACGAAAATTATTTATTTTTGGAAGATCCAGGGACCTATTTGAAGAAGTGGTTATCGATCAGAATGAATGAAGATATTCTTGTAGAAGATAGCATCAATTAATTATTGTTAATAACAAATTTTAAATAACAAATTCACCATCTCTGTGATTTTTGGTGAAAACGTGAAGAATTATATGGAATTTTTATGATTCATCAGTGAAATGACGCTGGATGATAAATTCTCAATAAATATAAACAAATAATATTATTTATTAACCATTTTTATAAGCAAATACGAAATTTTTTATTTTTCTGAATAGTAAATTCCTGATTTATTTATTTATTAGCACATAAATTCATTTCTTATCAAACTTCATTGATGCCAGGGCCAGCTGCTTGAACCGCCGCGCCGCGCCGAGTCGGTTTCGGCAGGCGTAGGCGGAGACGATCAGAGATTATCCTCCGTGACGAGTCCGTACAAAATCGTCTGTATCTTTGACAATTTTCCAGATATCACCATAAAAATTTTAGAACATATTTCTGAAACTATAAGAATTACGAAAATGAAAAAAATTTAAAATTTCACAGTGGTGTAGTCCTTTAAATCTCAAAACGTACCTATATTCTTGAAAAAACGTATGTAAAAAAGTGGTAATTTTTTGAAAATTGATTATTTTTTGCAACAATTTTCAACAAAAGAAAATTTTCCGCATTTTTGACTCGTAAAGCTTTCTGCGAAAGTTGAAAATTCCTGTACAGAAACCTTCATGAAAACCTTTACAGTTCCAATATTAGTACTAATATGGTGAATATATCCCAAAAGAGTTTATCTTGTGCCCGCATTCTGGAAAGGAGAAGGAAAATGTTTTTTTCTGAAAATAATAAAATTGTAATTTTTTGCAAAAACAAGACGAGATACAAAAAAAGTCTAACGAGGAAAGTTGCTCCTCTCAAAAAGTTCTAAGAAAAAATTTTTTTGACACTTAGAAAGATTTTGGGAACAAGGGGCACCTTTTTCATTTCTCTGTATGACGTAAAATTCTTATTAAATTGCAATTAATTATTTATTAAAATTAATTAATAATTTTGATTTTATATCATGATACAATATTCTTTAATTCTTTTTTATTTGAGGTAACTTTAATCTGATTCTTTGTAAAACTTTTCTTTAATTAAGCAATGAACCGTCTTATGCAAAGAAAAATTATAATTTTTTGCAAAAAAAAGCTTAAACATGAAATGCAAATTTCCTAACTTTCACTTTCCATCTCTTTAAACACAATGAAACTTTGAATTTCGGCAAAAATATATTTAAATTTTCAAAATTTCATTATCAAATATTTTAAAAATGCACAGAAAAGTCAGAAAAGTAGGTCGACCTAGATAATTTTGTCACCGATCTTCAGTTTTGTCGGTTCAATATTTAAATAAAGCGCATTAAACTGTTTATGTTGTATTTCACGTTCCAGTACTTTAATTTATATATTTTACTAACAAACATTACATAAATTAATCCATTGATTCAATTTTGTAATATATGTAGAGTATAATGCATTTTAAAAACACATTACATTTGTTAATTTGAAATTTGATAATAAATGATATATTTGATATATTTTGACCATGAAATATCGAAATTTTAAATAAATTTTGGTCGCAAATCAGAGTTTTTTTGGAACCCAAATTAAAGTTATCTCAAATGAAGCAGAATTAACGAATCATTGCATCATGATATAAAATCACAATTATGGATTAATTTTAATAAATAATTAATTGAAATTTAATAAAATTTTTAACTCATAACGAGAAACAAAATAGGTGTCCCTTGTTCCCAAAATCTTTTTATGTCCAAGACGGTCCTGCTTCAAGTTCTAAACAGGCGACGATCAAGCTTTTGTTTGCCTTCACTACATGTTCATGGAGTCTCGCAAAAATAAGAATATGACGACACATTTGTGTTTATTACTAAATAATTATTATTATAGTTAATTTTTATATTTCTTACCTAGCTAAAAGTGTAGAAAAAGAAAGAAAAAGTAGTTAAAAATAAAAAACTCACAAAAGAAAAATATTCTTTTGTGACTTGTGTTATTTTATCTGGGAACTCTAGATGAATAGAGAATAGTAGTTTGATAACTTCGTGAAGTGAAATTTGTGTTGGTGGATGAAAAATCTGTATTTCTTAAAATGAGGAAAAACATTTGTAGGACAATGAGGGTTCTTATAGTGCCACGGGTCAAAGGATATCGTTCACAGTTGGCTTCAACTGACTCATGATATCTACTATCCGCCAGAAATTGCACAATAGTATCGCCTCTCACTTTTCTTGGCCGATCCGTTCCGGAAAGATAAAGGAAGGTTTCATTCATTTTATGTACCATTAAGCCGAATATACCATCGAGTATATTAATTATCAAAATGTAAAGAAGTTATTATATATTAAACTCAATGTCCTAATAATGGTGTTCAACTGAAAGGTGTGAAATAAAAAAAAATTGAAAAAAAGGAAGTTGAATGAACAGAAAAAATGAGTTCAGTTATGTACAAAATAGTTACGAAATCTTTGACGGGTTCCAAAATCTTGTAAAAGCTTCAATGACTTGTAGTAAACACTGAAAATCCCAACGTATCATTTTAATCGACAAATGAGAAATCAAAAAACAAAAGACTGTGACAATAAAACAAATGATCCATTTTAGATCAAAATAATAACGCTGCAAATTCAAATAATATCCCACTATTTACTGTGAAATATTTACAAAATTTTTTGACCTGTTCAAGACTCCCTAACTATTTTGTGCATTTTAGTACACAGTAAATTCAGAATATCAAAGCGTTGTAGATCAATTTTTTTAACGATCAAAAATAATTAAAAATGCAAGGGAAAAATATTCATTTGTTTTTGGATAAAAATGTTGTAGGTCATATTTACCCATTTTTTGGATTATTTTTATACTTCCCGATTTACTATGTAAACTTACTTTTTTAAAAAATGAAATACTAATGAAATCAGGTAATATTGCTCCTCTTTCATGTTTAAATATTATTAAAATAATGAACCTAATTAAAAATAGGCAGTGCCTAGTATTACGACAATTTCCGTATAACTGGCGCACAACATAATATGTACCGAGGCTATTGTTACGGAATTTTCCGAAAGAAAAGCCTATCTCCCTATTTTTACGTATTTTTCCGTAACAGTAGCCTATTCCCCCTATTCTTACAGAATTTTTTGTAATAATAGCCTGTACTCCCTTTGTGTTGTATGCCAGTTGTATGGAAATTTCCGTAACAATATCCTCGGCCTTAGAAATAAAGATAATAATAGACAGATATGTTAATAATGTATTTAAAGAACAATTTTTAATATTGGATATTTTAACACAACACAATCATAAACGCTGTCAAATATGCTCATTGATTTTTGTGAATATAGGGTGAATACAAGTTCTAATACTGAAATTGGACAAAATCTTGATTCATAACTTTCAATTTGTTTTCAAAATAAAAAGAATATTGAACTTTTTTATATTTAATTTTTTTTTTCATATTTAATACATTACTTCTGAAATTAAATGTAAATTATACATACATCTGAAAGATCCTAAAAAGGCTAAACTACTTATACTTTGCCCTTTTTTATTGAATCGGAAACGTAATATCTAGATCAGCCCAGGGCGCCAATCAGAATTCGAAACCGGTTCAATCCAAGTCGCAGAAAATCACATTTGATATTAGGCTTCCTGACGTCTAGTCTATACTTTCCTTGTGGATTTTTCGGGCTTGGCAGTTGGCATAGCTCTTGGTAAAGTAATTTTTATTTGCATTAGTCTTCTAGTGACCGCAAAAGAGGAAAGTACAGAGAAAAGAGAATACCAATTTTATGCTATTCTCACTTTCATATTCATTCGATAGTTTGCTTACTCAAGAATTCACCAAGAAAACTTGAGTTTACGTTCTTATACGCTTAAAGAGTGGAACCCGGATGCAATCAAGTTTTGTCCTTGCGAAACTGGACCGGGCAAAAGTTTCGTATATATACTTATGTGTAATTGTGTATATCTTCGTTCTTTCTCGCACGTTTTCGAATCTTGCGTCTATTTATGTATAGATACAATCTCGATAAATTGCAAGCTTCGTGGATAAATATTTCATTTCGACTTGCTCGATTTTGCGGCTCAGTACCCAACAGGGTAAATACTCAAGACAAATTTTCCGAGCTTTTTGAAAGCGATAGAAAATCATTCATTTTTATTGCTTTGCTTAATGAATCAGTATTTCATTTACAAGAAATGTAATTCATTTCAAGAATGTTTTACAATAAAAATAAAAATATTAGTATATAAATACCTAATACCTTTTTTACTTTACATTGGTTCTTGAAAATTTAAAAACAAATTCATTGAAGAACAAATTATGTATGTGGCTAGTTGCAAACATACAACTACTTGTCGAACAGGAAAAAAGTTAAAGATATTGTTTGTTAAGAATTTCTGGAGTACAAGAATTTGTTCATTTTCCGAATTCGGTTTTCCAAAAATGAATCAGTAACTGGAAAATTGTCAGGAACGATTTGTTTTTGGCATCAATATAAATTAAACATTTATCTACAACAATAACTACATCAAATAATGACTTATTGACTCAAGGAAAGAAGTTTGCCTGACTTCATCTGTAAGATGTCTATTTGTCGAGAGTAAACTTAATCTTTTCTGTAGGTGCAAAGAGAAGCTGGGACCTTACAGAAAAGAGTGAACAACGACCTTCTAATTAATCACGTGACTGGCGACCCGTAAATCCGCGAATCCTTGAAAATGGCGTATCTCTGGATCGTCTTTAGGAGAAAGCGACCCACCCATGAGCATTCCATCTTGGAACCGGCCTCCGACGTCCTCGAGCCTCTATAATTACGTTAATAATCTGCCTCCGTATTACTGAGTAGACTCAGAAGCAACTCCTTTCTCTAAAACCACCTGTACACAATCATCCTCTTGCTCCGTCTAGAATTTATAATTTCACATTGTTATGTCGTTACAGGACAACCCGTTCCGTTCCACCAGCTAGAGACCAAGTACTCGTTATTAGTTTCGAAAAACATATAGGTCATTCCATCAGACACCGGTGAAAGGAAAACGTAATATCCTAAACTAAAGACTGTAATTATATCCTGATACACTCAGAAAAAAGTTTGTTTGATTCAACCAAAATTTTGTTGAATAAACCAAAGAAATGGGGGTGGTCAATAGGGTGGTCCAAATTTTTTTTCGAATTTTCATGCATATCGCCCCCAAATTTGTATGAATCCACAAAAAAATAAATGCGTTTTTAAAAAAAGAAATGATATTTAGAGATCCTGTAAGCCCGATGAAGTTTAACACGTATTTCCCATAAAAGCAAAAGACGTTTTTCTAAATTTTATTCAGAATCATCAATATTAAGTGAATCGAGTTGAAACTCAACATTTCCCTTCACAATTAGCCGTACAATACGAATCAAAAACTACTTTTTAAATATAGTACAATAGGTTTTACCGCAGTGCTTTGGGCCCTTTTAATAGCTCTGCCCGAATAATAATAATAATAATAATAATAATAATACTTTTTAAATATCACCCTTTTTATAGGGTCCCAAAAGAACCCCATAAGTGAAAAATTGGGTTTTGCGAGTTTTTTATCACTAATTATGATTTTTTTGTGGTTTTTTAAATACAAATTGTTTCTAATACATAAAGTATTACTTTCTATTTATAATTTGATGTTTAAATAAATTGTTTAAACGTCGATGACAACATGTTTTCTCCAGGGTAGGAGAGGGGGGATGATAGTAAAATATGTGCCATTCCAAATTTTTCTTTTACGATTTGCAATAAACTTCGTGTTCTAATTCAAAGCATAATTTTTACAAGTCATTTACATACCCACTCCACCCACCTACTGTTAATTATTCCATCCTTTGTTTTTATCTTTGATGTAAGATAGACTTTTTGTTTAATATTTTTAAATTCATATTTTTAAAACATTAGTAAAAGAGTAAAAATACTTCACTTTGAAAAAATAGAATACTTTGTAAAAAAATATTTCTTGTTGGTGTTCGTTTATTATTTGAAGGGCGACACTGCATACGGGCGTAAGTGCAAAAACCCGAATTTTACAGGAGGCACAAAGACTGTCTAACTTTTACGCTTTTAATTTTTTTTTTAAATAAGAAATTACTTTCGAGCTATTACTTCGCTCTACTGAATCGTGAAAGGAGTGCTTTGAAAAAGCAACCATCTCCGAGAAAACCCGTGTCAAAGGAACGGCGCGTTCCAAAAAACACCGATTTTGACTCCGTAAGAGTTGCATAACTTTTTTATTTATTAATTTAAAAATAAAAATAAAAATACGTCTCGAGCTATTACTTAGCACTATTAAGTAGTGAAAGGCACGCCAGGAAAAAAGCAACCGCCTCCGAGGAGACCCTTGTCAAAGAACGACGCATTCCCAAAATCGACGGTCCTAACTCAGAAAAAGCTGCATAACTTTTTTATTTTTGAATTTAAAAAACGAACTAAAATCATGTTTCGAGCTATTATTTACCTCTATTAAATCACGAAAAGAGCAAGCGGAAAGAAGCAACGACTTCGGAGAAAAAAATTATCAAATATCGATTTTGAGGATGACATTGAGAAAAACATGATTTCTTTCAACTGTTTCAACTTGTAATGAA
Source organism: Euceroptres primus (assembly GCA_037177015.1). Classification (NCBI taxonomy): domain Eukaryota; kingdom Metazoa; phylum Arthropoda; class Insecta; order Hymenoptera; family Figitidae; genus Euceroptres; species Euceroptres primus. The sequence continues at coordinate 15,711 of JBAGKK010055510.1, forward strand.
TTATGTATAAATTATTTTTTCGTACAATTAATGCTTTTTTGTGATGCCACAACTCTCAGAAATGACATTTTGGATTATAAAGGCCCAAAATGCGCTAAGTAGCTCATGGAAATTACACCCTTATGCACTGCTTTTCTTCCCCTGACCCACTTCCAAATCGAACAGGACCAAAATCTTCTACAGGGACATGAGTTAGAAGAAAAGAAGTAGTTTAAGCCAATAAAACGATTTTCGGAAATTTGGCACTTACGCCCGTATGCAGTGTCGCCCTTCATTTGTTCGTAACTAAAAATTCAAAGCAAGACTGAAAATTTCAGAAAAATATAATAAATATTGAATCACATTTATTTTCCGAGCATCTATCTCACTTTATTGACTGCTCCATAAATATTATCGTAATATATTTTCATGATTTATTCTATTTTAAATTAAGAATAAGTAAGACACAATTTTTGATAATTTTAGTGATATTTGAATCTCGGAAATTGGAGTTACTAAACTTTGGTGTCATTGGTTTCGTTCATTTGATGGTATTTAATAATTTCAGATATAGGGTAAGAGAACCAATTCTTGGCATCTTAGCCCAGTTATTTGCATGCCAAAAGCTGAAGTGAATTTATTTAATTTTGGATCAATATTTGATTTCAGTGGATAACTACAATAGTATTTGCATTATACGTAAAAATGATAGTAGAATTAAATTAATTAAAGCCAAACAATCTAAACAGTCGTATTAGCTATTAAATTAGAGAGAGGTGCCAACAATTGAGGGAGGGTGCCAAGAATTGGTGCTCTTACCCTAACATCTGCATTTAAAATACATGTTGCAAAGAAACATTAAATAAACATCTTATGCTCCGAGACTCTCCAACCATTTATTATTTTATACTCAGGGAAAAGTTTTATTTGATTTGAACACACTGTTTCTTTTTGTAGAAACAAATATTCGATTATATTTCAAACATATTTTCACTCTGAAAAATATTTGGTTGAACCAATTAAATTTTAGTTGGTACAACCAAAGAACTTGCTTGTTTTAGGGAAAATTAAAATGTTGGTTTACCCAACCAGAAGTTTTAGTTGATTTAACCAAAAATAAATAATTTGGTATATTCAACCAAAAATTTCATTGTATCAACAAAACTTTCGATTTCGTTGAATAAACAAAACACGCGATTTCGTTGAATCAACAAAACATTTGGTTGATTTAAAATATGGTTGGTTTAACCAAAATTTTTGTTCAAATTAACTAAACGATTTTGTTGAATCAAATTTTTTTTTCGATCGATCAAAAAATTTTCTCGAGTTAACCAAATTAATATCGGGAGTAATCCCGGTAATTGCCGTTATCCAATATTTATTCCTAGCTTATGTGTTATTCCTGCACGGAAAAAATGGAAACGTGTGAACTATAAATAAGCTCTTTAGCCAGTGTTAGTTAACTAAATTAAATTTAGACACTGTGACAATATTAATTATTATTCGAAATACGATTTAGATGCAATTTCCAATAAAATAAACTGACATATAAAATAGAAAAATTAATATCTATCTCTAATTGGTTGATTCAAATAAATATTTATTTGATTTGAATAAAAGTTTGGCTTAATCTAATAAATTTTTTGATCGACCAAGAAATTTCGTTAAATGAACGTAATTTTTGATTGCGTCAACTAAAACTTTATATGATTCAACCAAAACTTTGATAGACCATGTAGCAATGCATTTATTTGGTTGATTTAAATCAATTTTAGTTGAATCAAACAAATTTTGGTTGAATGAAACAAAATTCTTTCTGAGTGGAAAACCGTCAGTCAAAACTAATATATTTTTTTAATTATATCCACACAAATTAAAGCCAAAATTTATAAAATGAATTGCTTCATTTTAAAAAAAAACATTACGTAATTTCTGAACGGCCCCTGTATATAGTTTCGTTAAAATATTTTCTGTTGAATTAAATATCTCTTAATTTACACCGCAAGATGGGTTTCCATAAATGAATTGCACAAGATTCGAATAGATTCGATATTTTCGTTCTTCTTGACTGATTCTTGGCTTTTATCCTCCACCTTGATTAGCTCGCTTTCCATAATAATCTCTAAGTTTATTTATATGAATGGTATTTATTTAATTATTCTGCAATATTCCCTTTGTATCGTCAGGCGTTATATCTTTTTTTAGAATTTATATCTTTCTTTTGAAAATTTCACTATAACTTTATGCGAGTATTCACTCCCACGTGTTAAGTTGCTTTGTGTGGAGAAGGCAAGTCGAGGCCATGGTGGATGAGCAATGAACTTGACCGGAAGTGGGTCATGGTAACAGTAACTCTTCAGTCTTAAGCAGCCAGAGTCTTCTGGAGTAATATCGTATCTCTTCAACTATGACTGAAACCGTATTCATTCATTACACTTCAGTCACTAACAAATTCCTGACCTCAAATAAACTTGCACTTATTTATCTATTTTTTTATACCCAATCAAAGAGTTCACTTTCCATGTTCACTTCTTAATATCTAAAGTTTTCAAAACTACATCAACCGCATAGTAGCATGGGCCAAAAAAATTTAGTTTTTGCATCAAGATATCAAAAATCTTTTTCTACATACAAAAATAAGTTTCTATGGTTTTTGGCTGATTTTTCAAACGGTATCTTCTGTTAGGAGAAACGATTTGAAGTTAAAAAGTTCGAAAACATCGATTTTTTCGATATATTATGATTTTATATTCGCATTTCTATTTAGATTTTCTTTTCCCGGTGCAAATTTATTTGAAGACATCATGAGAATGATAACTCGGTAAAGACCATTTGAAGTTGGCCCCTAAATTAGGTTATTTTAACTATTACTTGGAGGGCCAACTTCAAATGGTCTTTAACGAGTTGTCACTCTCATGTCTTCATTTATTTTAATACAAAAATTGATTTAGTACTTAAATACAAACTCTTTTATTTAGAATTCATGAAATATATACATGTGTCTTATCAATACTGACTTGTTCCACTTAGGGAAATGCTCTACATAATATAGAAATTGATTTGTTTGATTGAAACAAAAGTTGTTTAATTCAAATAAAAATTTGTTTAAATCAAGTAAATTTGTTTATCGTACTCAGTTTTAATTTGACCAAACAAATATTTTTCTCAGTGTAGTAATTATTTCCAAAGGATTGATTTAATCTCGAAAGATATAATGTGTCTTACCAATACTGACTTGTTCCACTTAGAGAAATATAGAAAACGATTTGTTTGATTCAAACAAAAGTTGTTTAATTCAAATAAAAATTTGTTTAAACCTAGTAAATTTGTTTCTTTGACTCATTTTTTATTAAATCAAACAAATTTTTTTCCCACTGTAATAATTATTTTCAAAGGATTGATTTAGTTTGCACTGACCCTTCATAAGAAAAATTATAAAGTTCTCACTTTAAATATAAATATATAATAATTCATAGAAAAGGTTCTACACTTTAAAAAGTGAAACTGTTTTTCACGATTGATAATTTTCCTATTCAACCAGATTTTTCTAAAAAGCAGAAAATTTAAAGAAGTAGTAGAACCGCTTTGACTGAATGAAAAATGCAATATCAAGTCCTGTTTAAGTAAAATCTGGTCGTTCCGGATTGGAGATTTAGGCGTATACCAGACTCAGCCGATCACGACGTACTTTTATAAAACAATGAGGCACCATAAGGGGCGTTTTTTTCAATTGCACACTACTTTAAGATCCAACTTGTATTTACACGAGAACAAAAGAATCGTTGAACACGAAACGTACTTCTCTTGATCGCACAACGATAAATACTTTTATCGCTCCGGTGTAACTTTCTCTCTCTTAAACTAAACACCGACGTCGTGCATCATAAATATGGGGTCAGAATTTCGCACGATTTCGCGGTAGACTTAAAAAGTCATTCAAAGAATTTACATCAGTTCTGTTTTAATCAAGAATGATAGGCAAAACGTGAGTCACCAAGCAATTTTTCGAATAAGGATAAACTGATGGGAAAATGCGGAAGCTGCGGTCTTCGACTAAAAGGAAAAGTGAAATTTATTCTTTATAAAGAAAATAAAACGTTTATGTAATAATAAAGAAGGAACTTTTTTTATTTTATAATTCTTTAAGCTGATTACGAAGTTGAAGATTTAAATTTTATTTAGTTTATATTATGATTAACATCAAAATTCAAACAGAAAAGTTGTAAACTTGAAAATATTCAAATTTTTAGTGTAATTGATAGATTTTTAATGCCTCTGGGGTCAGGAACGTTAATTTCGATGTTAAATAAGTAAAAATTATGATATAGTTACTTAAGTTTTGAATTCTGAGGGATCACTAGAGTGGTCCAAATTTTCTTTCCGAATTTTCATGCTCTCATCCCCCAAATTTGTTCAAATCCACGAAAAAATTAATGCGTTTTTTTTAAAGAAATGATATTTAGAGGTTCCGCAAGTCCATGAAGCTTAACACGTATTTCCCATAAAAAAGACGTTTTCATAAATTTTATTCAGAATCGTCAATATTAGGTGAATCGAGTTGAAACTGAACATTTATCTTCAAAATTTGCCATAGAATACGAATCAAAAATTACTTTTTAAATATCACCCTCATAAGTCTGTTTTATAGAGTCCCAAAAAAAACCCTTAAGTGGAAAATTGGGTTTTGCGAGTTTTTGACGCTAATTATGATTTTCTTGCAGCTTTTTAGTAAAAATTGTTCCTGATACATAAAATCTTACTTTCTGCTGATAATTAGATGTTTACATAAATTTTTTATACAATTTACTATTGTTTATAGCAATTTTCTCTTAGAACAGAATAAGAAAGTTGCGTTTTTTTCCGAATTTTTAACATGTTCTCAAATTTTTAGTAAGAGCGAGGCAATAATCAATTAAAGTCAATAGAAATAATTTTTACACAATTTATTATTTATAACAATATTCTCTTAGAATAATGCTCAAAAGTTGCGGTTTTTTCTAAAATTTTTCACTTCTTGTCGACTTTTCATTTAGAGTGAGTTAATAATTAATTCAAGTTAACAAACCTTATTGTTTAAACAATTATTTATTATTATTAATAATATTTTCTATGATAAATGCTAGAAATTGCAGTTTTTTCTGAAATTTTCAACTTTTTGTCCACTTTTCACTTACAGTGAGGTAATAACTAATGTAATTTTGCAAACGTAATTGTTTAAATTAATTGTTTGTTTTGGTGGATTCGAACAGATTTGGGGGGTGAGAGCATGAAAATTCGAATAAAAATTTCCAATGTATTTTTGGTCCACCCTAGTGACCACAGACAGTATTTGAAAATCGGGATTGTAACTGGATATATTGAGAAGAATTTAAAAAAAGCAGAAGGCATCGTGAAAACTGGATCGACCGGATCTTCAGAGTGTAGCTTTCCACCTGATGACGTAGGATTTTTCAACTGGTAGACTCGAACCTTTTTTCTTCCTTCGATTCTGTCGTATTCGCCAACAGACATAATAAGTGCCCTGACGATCGATTTACCGTACCTCGGTGCTGTCAGATAAAGTTTACATTTCCATCAGGATACCAAGTGAGACACCGGTGATCGTCTTGGCCTTACTTTCACCTTCAAACAAGGTCTAGGACGCGGAAGAATATTTATTTTCATCTCATTCCATAAAAAATATTATATTTCCTTTCAATTATTTTATGTTCAGGTTTATAATTTCTAATTAAATTTAATTTTGGTCTAATTGTCCAATAACGGGTGGATCTTCTTATTAATATGGAGAGATTAACAAAATTTTAAATAAATAGTTAACTCTAACAGTTTTCCACTTTCAACAAGTAAATTAGTTAGGAATTTACTGTCAAACATTTTATATAACATATTATATCTAATAAATTCAAAGTTGTGGAAGTTCTTTGAAAAAAGAAACTCTTTAGAGTTACAGCCACTTCATGAAAAAAATAACTCGTTACAGTTACAAGATACAAAACGGAAAAGTAACTTGTTACAAATAGTTACAGTTACTGACTGAAGTAACTTCAAGTTCCCGTAAAGTTACTTTATATTATTTTAATGCCAGAATTGGATTTAGATATCAATTTATTAATAAAAGTGAATAAAAGTCTATAAGAAAAACTCGGGAAGGAATATAAGAAAAATTTTGGAAATTTTCCCGTGATTAAAGACATTTATTTTTTATTTTGTACATATCAAATACTATATTTTCTAAGTGACTAAAATTAAAGTTAGAAGTTGCTGATGAATTGGAACTAAGATACGTTACATGTTACTTGTTCAAAAACTTCGTTACTTGTAACGAGTTACACCTGCTAATAATAATATAAAGAAATTTGGCAGTGTATAGTATTACGGAAATTTCCGTACAAGTGACACACTAGTATGGTCCAGAAAATTAAAATTCAAAAAATTGAAGATGCACTCGAATATATTTGTTCCTTTTGAACAAAAAGTGATGTAGTAAAAATTTGAATTAAAATAAACAATACTTATAGTACTCTCTCATGCGTTCTTAAAGCTTTTAAAGCCTAATATGCTTTTTATTTTAGATTATAGAAAAAAAATGTCAGGGATTATTTTCCTAATTTTTTACTCCGAATTCAATGGTGTAATTATATTTTTAGAAAAATTTCTTTTACAAGGTTTTTTTCGCTATGACATTATTTTTTTGTACATTAAACTATGCAATGCATGGTTTAACATCGTCGTGAAAAACACGTTTTAAAAGAATTTTTTCTAAAAATATAAGTACATCTTTAAATTCGGAGTAAAAAATTAAGAAAATAATCCCAATGATATTTTTTTCCACAATCAAAAATAAAGAAGATATTAGGCTGTAAGAACTGCAAGGCCGATAAGGGAGTGCTAGGTATTGTTCGTTTTAATCCAAATTTATACTGAATCTTTTTTTTCAAGCGGAAAAAATATATTCACGTGACGTTTGCATTTTTTTAAATTTATCCGATTTGATCTTTTTCTTGTTTTTTATGGACCACCCTATGGCACACAACGTAGTATAGGCCGAGGCTATTGTTACAAAATTTTCCGTAAAACTAGCCTGTCTCCCCTTTGTGTTGTATGCTGGTTGTACGAAAAATTCCGTAACAATATCCTTGGTCAACAAATTTTCAAATCTAACACTTAATTGTGAGAAAAAAGCATTTTTTAGAATCATCTTGATTTTGATATTTTAACGATAAATTGAGTGAATGATCAAAATTATGATTATTATAATCAATTATTATTTAAATCATTTGAAAACTTCTCATTTTTAATTTTTTTTGAAAAATGTGGTCCAGTGAAGAAAAAGCTTTTTTAAAGTCAAAACGTTCAATTCACGGATATGTTGTAAATAGTTTAAAAGTAGATTGTTGTTTTTTCCAGTTGTTGTAACAGCAATATGAAGATGTTCTTGAATAGTTTTGACCCAGAAACCGTTTTTTTATAACAGAAAGTACAGGAATTTTTTCATGAAAGGAATTTTTTCATAAATAAAAGGTAAACCCTAAAATCTTCACATTTCCTAACATATGTTTAGATTGTTAATTAAATTTTTCTGAATTTAAAATTTAAATCTTGAGAAAAAAACTTTTTTAAATATAGGTTAAAGAAATCCTTGCCTATTACAATACAAGAATGATTAAATGATAATAAAAAACACACACCTGAACAAATGAAATTCAACATTAACACACTTTATCACTTTTTCTCTCAATAAAATGTATAAATGTGATCATGAATAGTGGACTTGTTTTTGTTTCCACATTCCTGCATGTGTATGTCCCACAATGACTCGCAAAAGGAGTCACTGCCATTGACTTGGAGTGGACCAATGGTCAAGATGTAAAATGTGAAAGTAAGTTCTGACTACTCTCTCCGTTTGGTCATCCATATTCATACTTGTACATGACACATGACGAGTATATGTCCATTTTTGAATCACACTATTCCTTAAGCCTTGGGTCCGCCCTAAGCGATTATTAGAACACTTTCTTTCTCATTGGCCTTGAACTGTCATAAGTATAGGAATATATTACCTCAGACACTTGATGGGATTAGTATAAAAGTGTTGATTTATATATAGAAACTTATTACTTATATAAACACCTGGATAGTAATTTCAATATAAACACGGAAAAAATTTATACTTGAAAAAATACTGAAGTTAGTTCTGAAAAATAAGTGAATTTTAAAAATTCTATTTTAAGATATATTAGGTATTAGCAGATAAGTACTTGACTTTTTCTTCAATAGTTCAGGATTAAAAAAAAAAATTCCTTGAAAGAATATTGTTGTTGCTTGTTTCAAGCCTATGAGAAAAAATCTGCTGAATTAACAGGAGTCATCTGTTAAAACATAGGGACAGCAAATTTTTTTTGTAATATTTACAGAAATTTCGGCAATAATAATTTTACATAGAAGCCTGTAAAATATACAAGTAAAGTTAACATTACAGACTTCTCTGTAAAATTATTGTTACTGAAATTTCTGTAAATATTGCAGAAAAAATTTGTCTAGAGCTCTTTAAGGACAACAAAGAATCATTTGAAAATAATTTTCCCCAAAAATTACTTAAAAATTAATTTTACAGAGAGGCCTGTAAAATTTACAAGTGAGGTTAACATTACAGGCTTCTCTGTGAAATTATTGTTACTGAAATTTCTGTAAATATTATAGAAAAAAAATTTGAATAAAGCTCTTTATGGGCAACAAAGAATCATTTGAAAATAATTTTCCCTAAAAATTAATTAAAAATCCGAGGGTCCGATTTTATACAAATATAATTCTAATGTGATAAAAATGTAAAAAAAAGTCAAAATGAACCATTCTCATTCTTTTCGAGATACGATAATCGATTGTGAACGTTAGAAAATTGATGTAGAATTAAACTTCAATATTGGCTTGTGGGAAAATTGTATCTTTTGTGTAGATTGTGTTCTCCGATCGGAGTTGTTTGAACTAGAAATTACATGAAACTTCTCTTTTAAAATAAGTATGCAGTAATAATAATAAAACATTTTGAAATTTCATTTTCATTGAAAATTAAATCATTATTTTCATTAAAGGTAGAAAATTTCTTACCGAATTATCAATGATTCCAATTTGACTTCAAGGACTTTAAAATTAGAACTCCAATTTTATATGTTTAATAGAAAAATCTCTTGCGCGCATTTGTACTTATAATTTATTTCTTTTAATCTTTCCCGGTAAGGATGTGTGCATTAAAAAGAATTGAAAATTTCAAATTCCTTTCAATTCCTGATTTTGCAGTTGTTTTCAATTCATTTTAAAGGAATTCAAAACAAGCTGTTTTATTCAATACTTATCCAATCCTATTCAATGCCTTTTTGGAAAATGAAACATAACCGCAATTAAATTAAAAATTATTTATATATTATATGCATCAGAATAGGCACCTTAAAAGCATTAAATTAAAAAATACGATCGAATTTAGCATATAACTACAACACATGATTATAAATAGTCGTTTTAGTCTAAAGTTTTCCCTGAAAAAATATAAAAATCGTAAACACAAAATTTTTTTAATCACTTTGTCACCATGACTATTTGAGAGGAAATCATTCTTAACCACGGAAAATGATGAACACAGTGTCTTTCGAAGCATTTTTCTCAATAATTTACCGAAAAACAGTAAATAAAAACAACAAAAGTACTGAATTGAACGGTATTAAAAATCTGACAAGTTATTTCCTTTTACTGAATTCAAAAGTATTCAAATATTTGTCGTCCCTTCATGAGAATAAAAAGGAATTGGATTCAAGGGGTAACCTATTCCCTTTCTGTGCATTGAACTCAAGTGCAAACCTATTCCTTTTCTGTGCATTGAACCCAAGCGCAAAATCAGGGATTCATTGGAATTGAAAAATGGTCATTTCGGCATTGGAGTTTGAAATATTTATTTCTTTTCTATTCTAATCTTCTTACCGTTTTATTTGCTTGTTTCGTTTTCAGCATATTTAACACCGTCTTTTATTAAGGAAATTTGATTTTGATTTTTTTATTTAATTTAATGACCTGAGTTTTATTGACTTGAAATAAAAGAAAGGAATCAAAATTCCATATTATAGGATATAAAACGCAAAATAAATATTAAACTAAATTATATTATAATCATATTATATTATAATCATATTGTATTATATTATAATATATGTATATACATAATATAATAATATGCATAATACATATATATAATATTATATAAATATTATAATGAAACGCAAAGTAAATATTATAATAATATTTATGCGTAAAAGAATGGGGAAAGTAGACCTAATCAAGAATTTTCGTATTATGAACATTATGTCTCATTGTCAGTCGTACGTGGATTTGCAAACACTATATGTAGTAGCTTTGACGCATATGTATCAAGTTCCGTGACTTTCTTCCGGTGAAACGTTCCTATTACGGTTCTCATTACGTTATATTGTTCTTCAATTTAACTTACAATATGAAATTCACATTCACGTTGCATATTAGGCATATTACACACAGTTTTCTCTCTTACAGCTACAAACAAGCAAGTCCATTTTCGTATGAAACTCGTAATTCGTAATTCATAATCAAAATCTGGTTTTTATTCAAAGTTAACGGGTTTAACTTTCTTCCACTTCATATAAAAACGTATTTGCAAAAAGTATATAATTTAACGTTTAATTTAACAATTTAAATGATAATAACATTCCTATTAAAGTCGCAAAAGTTCTACTGAAATATCAGCATACATTGGAATATTATATATTATATTTATTTTTAGCTATTGAATTATATTTTTATTTAGCTATTAAACTACGTATAATAAATGTTAATTTGAATATCCATTGGTGCATACTATTTAAATAATATTAACAAGTTATACAGTAAATTCCAAATATCAAAGTGTAGCAGATCAGTTTTTTTAGCAATCAAAAACAATTGAAAACATATGGAAAAAACATTCCTTTGCCTTTTGATAAAACTGTTGCAGATTAAATTGGATCGAATCCATTTCGAGGTGAATGAATATTCCCCAAATTTTATTTGACCTAAGTTTCAGGTGATCGAAAATCAACTTACTGAACATCCATTTATCATAATTTTTATTAAGGGTATTTGATACCTAATGACGTCACGAATTACCGACCGATTTTTAATTTACATTCAGCGGGTTTATCAAGAGAGAAACGCAAACATTTTGGGAAATAATAAAGAATATATTTAGGCATCAATGAATGGTGCGTTTCAGTTTTTATTTCGAAAAAAAAATCAAAAATAACTTTTTTTTAAAATAAAAATTGAAACGCACCAGGCATAAACGTAATGGCGCGAAATTCAAAATTATCTAATCAGAATTTTTTCAAATTAAAATGGAAAATTCTGATTGGCTAATTTTGAATTTCAACTGCCCCAACCCAAAAATCAATCGGACTCGATCGGACTCGATCTGACTTAAACTTGGCTAAAATGCAGTCCTATTGGATGGTATAGTACAGTCAAATTAGGATTTCTGCTTGAACAAATTAGAAGCAAGCTGATTTTTGTCTTAAAATGTTTGGATGAAGGTCCTTCTGAAGCCCTGAAAAGTTCGAGACTGAATTCTTAAACAAAGTTTTGTTATTAATAAAAAAGAGATAGGTAAAAAGTGTATAGGACTTTATTTTCAGAGCATAAAATAAGCTTTAAAATGAGCTCTTAGCGAATATCCGACGACAAATAATTTACGATATATGAATTTATTAATTAACATTGTGCTTTTTTCAGGGAAGAATTTTTATTGTTGCAAAGAAAATCGCAATCGAGTTTTTGCTATTGGATTCTCAAATTGGATAGTTCAAAGTATCAAAAAACATTTTTTTTCGATTTCAGAATCTAAAAATGACAGAGGGGCGGGGGGGGCACTTTTTTCTCTTTAAACATTCATATTTTGTAAAAAAAATCTGTTGAGTTCAATTTTGCTGAAATATCTAACAGATTGTGCATCTTCGAGAAAAAGTATTTTTAAGATGTCAACAAAATTTTTATTAATCATTATGAAATCATTATTTCCAAATTAAAAACAAATTTCTACTACAATTTGGCGTAGTTCTGTGAAATTTTTTATAAAATTTCTTTAAATAATATTTTTTGCAACCAATATATTGCACGAAGAATTTTTTGGAGAAATAATAATTAAAATGCACCTTCCTCAATGGTTATACCCAATTTTTTCAGATTTTTCTGGCAGCTGTAAGTATAAAAGAATATTATTGCTTATAAAGATTTGTTATAAACAATGTGAAAAATTTTGTTGATATCTTAAGCATACTTTTTCCTAAAGATGCACAATCTGTTAGATATTTCAGCAAAATTGAACTCAACAGATTTTTTTTAACAAAAGACAAATGTTTAAAAACAAAGTGCCCCCCCCCCCTGTCATTTTTAGATTCTGAAATT